>JBAMJV010005945.1:0-18954 GCA_037951105.1 Echinarachnius parma
ATTTAAAATATACTATTAAGGAGGGTTTCCAAGCGGTAATAACAAATCCTTCGGATTTATCATTAAATCTTTTAAATTAAAGGGTTGCCTGTAAAGTGTCTAACTCCTCGAAAATTACTTAGAGCTTCCTCGTTTCTCTTCTACCGTGTTGTTTAGATTGTGGTAAGAGAAGAATAAAATAGGGTTAGATTTTTTCAAATGCACATTTAGTATGACGATATCTATCATTCAGCTCAACGGTCATAAACCTCATAAACGTCATACAGTAATTCGTTGTAAAAGCTGACGCATATTTTCGCTTTTTTAACCAGGAAAGCAGTGTTCTTTTTCAAGGAAACTTTCACACATCATTCGGACATATCTTACAATGATTTTGGTACAGGATTGAAGTCTCAAATGTCATTTTGGGCAATATCTGACACTTTACAGGTGCACCTTTAGAGAATTGCTGCGTTGTTGTGTCATTTTTAAAAAGTTACCTCAAATATTATTGCGCTACACATGGGAAATACCGTAAGCTATACATCAATAACAACATCATTTTATTGTATTATTATTAGTATGTATTCATTTGATTTTTTTGCTCTTTTGGTATGTATCATCAACTTTAATTACATTACTTTTTTGTGGTATGTATGCCTTTAAAGCAGCGATTTCGAAAGATAAATTTTACACATAGAAAGCAGGGAATATTTAAATAGATGAATTATGTTCATAGCGGGTTCATAGCCTAGTTCATGTGTACATACAGTCGATGTGGCTGTGGCAGCAATGGTGATACCCTGACCATGCTGACCGCGATTGAAATACGGTGGCGCTGCCTGGATTCTGCAGCCTAGAAAAGGCAACGTTGATACGGTGGTCATCTTTTAAGTACTGCTTTTCAATCGTTAACTATGGAATTATTCATAGATATATATGCTTACATTGCTTCATTTTTCATTTCATTTTAATAGCAGGGAACCGATATGGCTGTGGCGGGAATGGAACTAAACTCTGACCGCGAAAGGTGGTTGATTTCACCAAACCGTTCTTGAACTACGTTGTCGGGAACCTACTTGGACGGAAAATGAATACAAACGTCTTATAAAGGGATCTAGTAGCTTTGCAGTTGACATGTGAAAAAAGTGATGAATGTATATTGTTGTTATCTGATTCATCTGCACTGGGTATATTAGGTTGTGGAAATGTCAAGTTAAATGGACGTTATGTGGCCTAGTAATGAGCAAAAATGCAAAGTGATATTCACTAACTCATTGCACTGACTTTGTACACGGTTACGACTATCCAGCGGATAGTTGAACTCTGAACACTTCAAATGTAAATAATTAGAAAAACTGAAACCTGTCCCATGCTTTTATTGCTAATACCGTAATAAGATTATAACGAGGTATGCGGGAACCGCTAGAATTCCAATTGGATTTTGAGGATTTGGACAAAGTTTCTAGATCCCTTTAAGCAGCACGTCTCATTTGCTATTATCAAACGTCAAGACTAACGTCAAATCTGCATTATAATCTAATTCCTTCTTTTTTTCTTCAGAGAGCCGAAATGGCGGTGGCGGGAATGGTAGTAAACTTTGACCGCGAAAAGGTGGTCGATTTCACCAAACCGTTCATGAACTACGGTGTTGGGAACCTGCTATGGCCGGAACAATTTGATACAAACATCTTTTAAGCAACACTTCTCGTTTGCTATTTATAACAATTCAAGACTAACATGCCAAATTTGCCTTATATTCTAATTCATTTTGCAGAGAGCCGATATGGCGGTGGCGGGAATGGTGATCAACTCCGACCGCGAAAAGGTGGTCGATTTCACCAAACCGTTCATGAACTACGGTGTCGGTATCCTGCTCAGGAAGCCGCGCAAGAAATCCGCAGTATTCGCCTTCCTAGAACCACTTGACTTCAAGGTAAAGTACCTAATTCCGATATTTCAATTTGATGTATCTATAATGATAGATGTTTAACATATATACAATTATGAAAGATATACAGCCTAGCTTTCAATCCTAGCAGGATCTTCGTCAGGGCAAGTGACAGTTACTACATAAAGACAACGGGATATATACCAACACGACACATACATGTATACACATTAAGGAGGGGGGGGGGGGGGGGGGGGGGGAGAAGGAGGCGGAGACACAAAATAATGAAAGCAAATGTGAGTGGGTGAGCAGTAGTTAGCCATGTTTGACCAATCAAACAGGACTGGAACTGAAGGGGGGTGCAATTGCTCAGGTGGGTGATTTCCTGCTAGGATTGAAAGCTATGCTGTATATGACTCTTATTTTACCACATTTATTTAAAATGCATTTATGATAACTCGTCAGAAAATTATTATTTACATTTTGTGTAAGTACGGGGCTGTGTGCTCACTTCGTTGTTCGTCGTCGGCTTCCTCATCTACATCCTAGACCGACTGAGTGATCAGACGAACAATTGATACACTAATACTGTTTAATGAGCATGGTGTATTCTAACAGGTCTGGGCTTGCGTACTTGCTTCGTTGTTTGTAGTCGGTTTTCTCATTTATATCCTAGACCAACTGAGTCCCTGAACAAGAAGAACGATTTATGCACTAAATAATGTTTTACTGTCCAATGTTGCCCAATGGTTATATTTTATCAGGTCTGGGGTTGTGTGCTCGCATCGATGCTCTTCGTCAGCTTCCTCATCAACATTCTAGACCGACCGAGTGATCAGACGAACAATTGATACACTATTAATACTGTTTAATGATCATGGTGTATTCTAACAGGTCTGGGCTTGCGTACTTGCTTCGTTGTTCGTCGTTGGTTTCCTTATTCATATCTTAGACCGACTGAGTCCCTAAACATGAAGAAAGATTATTTTATGCACTAAATATTTTAATTTCCATTTTGTAAAATGGTTAAATTTATCAGGTATGGGGGTTGCGCACTTGCTTCGTGGTTCGTCGTTGGTTTCCTAAACAAGACGAACGATTTATGCACTAAATATCTTTTACTGTCCAATGTTGTACAATGGTTGTATTCATCAGGTCTGGGGTTGTGTGCTCGCCTCGTTGTTCGTCGTCGGTTTTCTCATCTACATCCTAGACCGACTGAGTCCCTATAGCGCGTATGGCAAAGGCGGACCCGAGTGTGATGAGGCCGAGGATTTCAACCTACTAAACAGTCTATGGTTCGCTTTCGCCTCCTGTTTACAACAAGGTAATACGTTACCATGGTGATGGTAACGATACTAAGTTGCATGTATGTTCAATTTATGTTTATGTAGTTTAAACATATGAAGGGCAGGGCTATAATACATTGACCGAAACATAATCTGTTTCGACGGCTGTTCTAGTCAGGCTGCGGCTGACGACGCTTACATGCATGACGGACTCTCAGAGTGGAAAGAAAAGACGCATTTATCACCAAAACTCCTTTTTCGATGTGGTTATTTCTGACAAGGGATAACAATGGCAATATTGTATTGCATTTAAATACGTATTAGTGGTTAGGTGTCAGATGGTCTATTTTCTCCGCTAATTACATACAACAGACAGCACAAAATAAAATAAGCCATCCGATGTCAAATTTGTAATCATCAAAGACAAGTGTGTACCACTTATGCAGTAAAGTAATCGTCTTGAAAATGATAAGGTCTATTGATTATTAAGACATAAGGGAGATAATTTGGTTAATAATAAAAGACAATAATAAAAATTAGAAAGAAATAAAGTGGTATCGGAAATAAATTCGCTAGTGATATTCGTTTGTCTCGCAATGTATGGTCAACAAGGGATCTAAGGGAGCACGACGTTTCGTGCGCCGCTGCAACACTTCGTCAGGTGATAGAATCTATTGTAAGCAAACGTGTTTTTTTTTGTATACCCTTCGGTAGGCTCCAACGCGCTATCTCGCATGAGCAAGTACGTTCCTAATTGGTCAATAACGGACAAGGCATATTGGCCGACGCACACGGGTGCTCAACCAATCAACGGGCCGCTGGCTCGGCTCGCCTGCTGGGCGGAACAATAGCGTGCTCATAAATAAAGTGGTGTACTAAATAACTTCTAGGGTCTTCTGTTCGTATTGTCTGTATTCATGATGAACTGTTTGTTTCTAATTTCTATAGAATTAGAACAAATTGTAAATTATACATCTACCACTCAACACTTAATAAGTCTCCCAATGATTTTAGCGCAATATTTATATCAAGAAAGAAAGGAACAAAATAAAGAAAAAGTAAAAATATACCTATCTTTTATCTCTTTCTTATCTTGCATATTATCGCTCGCTCATCAGCCTACTGGAATGTGAGAACCAACCACCCTGTCGAAGGCAAATATTACCATTATTAACATTTCTATTAAGTCACTCAAATCGATTTAAAAAAAGTAGTCACCATGATTGAACTATCTTTGGGAAGGGCATTGTTGGATTTGTCCAAATGAAATCAGATTGTGAGCACACTCGCAACTTCTCGACCTTTATTTGATATATTTTGTTTTTGCAATGCGATCAAAACTTCATTGAACATTGTTGTTTCATTGAATCTTCACTTGAAATTACCCTTATCAAACAAAATACATTGAGGTATATTTGCATATCTCATTCAAAAAATTGGCCACTTTCATTCCAGTATACGTTGATGAAGCGATGAAACAAAATGTAACAAGATTTTCTTTCAAATCGAAACGATTCGCCTTCCCAAAGACATAATAATCGACATTCTTAGAATAAAATAAGGACTAAGTTATTTTCCTTTATTACAAGGATTAAGTAGGAGTAGGAGTAAAGGTATATGAATAGTATCATTGGAAGTCCTTACTATTTAAGAGTACAGATTTCTTTAAAATAGATCCGATTCAATATCTTGTACCCGTTGAAATACTAATTATGTATTAACTAGATACCATACAATTATATCTTGATAAGAAATTTTCAAAGAAAAAAAAAAAAAATGACAAAAGTGAATTGTGAATAGACATACAATTAAGCTCTTAAAGATCTTGTTAACGATTTGATTATCAGTTCATCGAGTTTCATTACATTGCATGCGGTATAAAACAAATAAACACTAATCTTGCAGTATACAGGATGTTTATAGTTACGAGAAGATGATTATTATTTATGGAAGGTCTTCGTTTAAAAATATAGTGGTTAATTTATCCATGTATGTTGTCATTGGTTACGACACTCCTATATGCTGAATCCTTCGCCTTGTTTCTGTTGTAGGAGGGGACAACACGCCCATCTCGGTTTCGGGCCGGATGTTGAGCGCCTTCTGGTGGTTCTTCGCCCTCATCATCATCGCCACCTACACGGCCAACCTGGCCGCCTTCCTCACCGTCACCCGCATGGAGTCGCCCATCAACTCTCTCGAGGACCTCGCCAGCCAGAAGAAGATCGTCTACGGCACCATCGAGAACAGCAGCCTCCACCGCTTTTTCGAGAAGAGGAAAAACCAGGGCACGTACGAGCGGATGTGGGAGTTTATGAGCACGGCTGAGAACCCGTGGGTTCCCTCGGACAATGCCGGCTACCGCCGCGTCAAGGAACAGGACTACGCGTTCTTCTGGGACGCCCCCATTCTGGACTACATCAAGCAGAGGGAATGTGACCTGATGACGGTGGGCAAGCCGTTTAACCTCACGGGATACGGTATAGCAACGCCACAAGGAGCGCTGTTCAGGGATAAACTATCTGTAGCGTAAGTATCTTGGTGTTGATTCCTCTCTTTTTTCTTCTTCTTAATTTCAAATAATTGGTTAGTACAAAAATATTAATAAACGGCTTTATCGAAAAGGAATGTATATTAAGGCAGCACTTACTGTACCGTGACAAGAAAAGCCTGTAAGAATTCCACCTTGTTAGTTGCTGAATATAAAGTCAGGTTTTACCACAACGTATTCACACTTATAGAGTTAGTATAAGGCAAGAGGGGTTAACAGATAATGCGACCAGACAAGACTCAATAAATTATAGTCTTTATTATCAACCTCGTGAAACTTTAGAACATATTTTGATTGATATTCATTTCAGAATCCTGAAGCTTCAGGAAGAGGGTTTGCTCGAGAGGCTGAAGCAGAAGTGGTTCGAACGCGAGTCCATCTGCCCCGAAGAAGAGATCTCGACGAACCCCAACACAAAGGCGTCCGCCATCGGTCTGAGCAAGATCGCTGGAGCCTTCTACGTACTCATCATCGGGGCCGTTCTCTCTTTCATCGCGGTCATCGTCGAGCACATGTGGCATCGACCACCGTCGTTCTACAAGCGACGACGACAACTGGAGGCGCGCAAGTCTAAAGAGAAGGTAGGTCGTCGCTTCGCTGCTCGTCAATGAGTGAGCCAACTTTCCGCGGTCGTTAATTATTTGTAATGCATGGCGCACAAACATTAATATAACGTCCGCATTGGGCTTGTCACTCTCCATACTTAATGCAATACAAATATTATCATCGAGATATATATTGATATCTACTTCGACTTAATAAATGCGAATATACACCAACTTATTTAGGTATTGCTAGTCCAGTGTAATGAGAGGCCTGGGTATAGCGGGAACGATATGTTTTGCGGTGGGTATATAGGAGGATCTATCCCAGCAGTGCATAGAATTATAAAACTCCATTCAGTTATTAACTCCTATCACGTACAAATGTTTTAACCCATCTAATGCAGGCTCCTAGTTGAATGTGTATTTAACTCTAGATAAATTGAAATATCTGGTTCTCAACGGGTAAATCTTAAAAGCGTTGAATATGAATCGGCTTCCCAAACAGTGCCTTATTAAATAGGCCTGGCTTCATTCGACTGGTATTATTCAAAACTATTTAAATGATGAGTGAGATGTTTTGTCTAATTTGTCACCAGAATTATTCTAGTAGAGTCTTTCTGTTTTACTACTTTTGACAGAAACGTCAACATGGTCGACAAGTTTATTTCTCATGAAAGAACTTTAAGCTGTGTCATGCCATTATGACTATCACTGCTATCTAAACTAGCATAATCGTCTTTGTCGATTTGAAGCCATGCCTATTCATCTTTACCAAATGATTTTGCGGATTATACATGTTTCATTGTCCGTGTGTTTGTCTGTCCGAGTGTGTGTGTGTGTGTGTATGTGTGTGCGTGTGTGTGTGTGTGTGTGTGTGTGTGTGTGTGTGTGTGTGTGTGTGAGAGTGGGTATGTTTGTATGTGTGTTTGGATGTATGTATGTACTATATGTACTTACTGTCATGTTTTTGCTCATGTTGCATCATGTGGTTTGACTAATGCATATGCCTACTTGTTCCATTGTGTTTGAAATTTAAAGACCAACATTAAATTTACCAATTCGGTATTTTTATCAGTGAACGTTCAACATACGTGCTCAATTCTTGGTTATAATTTTGGATAGTATCATAAATAACCAAATGTTTGAACGAAATTGAAGTACAAAGAGTACGTTTCCTTATGAGCAGGACCACACTACGTCACTGCTTACAAACAATGTAATAGCTGTTGTCATGCTCTACGTTTTTTCATACGATTTTAATTTGTTGCTATTTCAATAATGTTGGTAAACGTTGATCATTCTTAATTTGTCTGCCTATTAGTGCCAAATTAATGAACCGCATTGGGTAAAGTTATTTGGTATTAGAAAAGGTTATACATATATATTTGACCACGCTATGAATTCCAATAACGGAACAAGGCCAGAGGGAGGAGACAAATTATTATTTATTCCCCACCTCCAATATGCGACTTGACGGGTATTTTCCCGGCTGATATTATTGTGTGCATCATAATAACAGACTCAACAACTTTAAATTCTGTAACATGCCTGCAAAGTTTTGATGACTCTGTGTGTAATAACTATGACAACAACCATAAGAACGATCGTTAAAATTGTTGTTACGCACGTAAAATGTTTGTACATTTTGCCCAACAATCTCTTTTTCCTATGTATTATTGTGTGTTCCGCTTGTGTGGCGATTTCAAACTAACAGCGCAAAGTGGTGTACATCTCTGTAAGTGCTCCAAATGCTTGCTTGCTTTCTAGCATAAACCAAGTCCATGTTGCAACAAAACAAAAAATCGCATTTAAACCACAACTAACAATGCATGAACATTATCTATGTGCTAGCTAGTTGTTGATGTTGTTGTTGTCTTGTCATAATTTGTTCCATCTTTCTCTTTTCATCTCGTTTGTAATTGTATTATGATTGGAAAGACGACATGTCTGTCATGACTGTCAGTGGCGTAGCGACGGGAGTGTGTGTCTGGGGGGGGGGGGGGGGCACGTGCCCCCACCACCAATAATGAAACACAATAGGAAACGTAAGGGGACATTTAGAACAAAATACATAAAAGGTGTTCCCCCCCAATAATTTACCCCCCCCCCCCCCCCAATCAGTCCGACCACGCTACGCCACTGATGTCTGTATTGTATTACGTCCAATAACTTTCAACATATCACTCAATTAGCCTCCTCATTAAAGTTCGTTCATTCATTTTATTTTGTTTTATGAGTTTCCATTCAATTCCATATTCGTCCCTTTTCTTACTATCATTATCTAATAATCTAATTTAACTCCAATAGCCTTTTAAAATTTTTATTTTGAACCGTGCCTCAGTTAAATTAGTTATTCTACCAATAGTCCAATATAATTGTAATCACGGTGCTACTCTATAGATAGGCCTGCATAGTTGCTGGTTGCATATTGTATTGTTTATTGCATTTGTTTATGTATAATGCAGGTTAATAGCAAAATAACATTATTTCATTTCACACGTCCGGCAACATATATTTTAGTTAAGTTGTATATAGTTCTTTCACGAAAGAAAAACTTGTATATATACCTCGTTTTGTAGTTTACAATGTTGAAAATAATCACATATCTCAACTATATACCACACTATACATACGTTTTATTGCACGATTTTGGTTTATTTATGAATTACTGAAATTCGTCAAAAAATCTATTTGAAATATAATTTAGATGTAAATAGGAAAAAAATGTTTCGTTTATACGAGCAATTTTTATTGTACAAACACGAATGGATGTACAAAGATAGTGACCTGTACTTCATTTTAAAGAGCATACTGTTACATTCAGGCTAACAAATTATGACATACTGACATAGGGCAGTCAAAAAGAAGTGCTTATTAAATATCAATTGAAAATAAAGCGTAATTTACAGAAATAGTCATGATTTCTGACAAATGATGAAGATACAAATGTGCTGCCAATATAATAGGGTTTGTCAATTCTTTTTTTTTGTGAAGTAGATTCCGATAATCTTCCATCTTAAAGGGATAGTTGAGTTTGGTCAAACTGAATTTTAGTAACCAAAACCTGCATCATTACATTACAAACTAATAGTTATAACTCCACCATGCTCGAAAGAAATACAAAATTACAAATGACTAAGTAAAAAGCCTGATATCATTCAAAAAATTCAAACCCAAGAGGTTAGTTATTAGTTAAAGTCTTTCCCGTACCAATGTTGGCACATAAGGCGGCGCCTATCTCCGTTTCAATAGCCCTACTAAATGTAGCGAAAGTTACAGAAGGGGGCTAGTCCTCTGGTAACTCGTGTGATTACCTTTTCCTTCTCCATTCTATAAATGCCGAGTGTCTGGCTAGAAGGCAGAAAGTACCATTTGTAAAGTCTTTGGTATGACCCGGTCTGGGTTCGAACCCGGGACCTCCCGTGCATGAGGCGGACACTCTAACCGCTAAGCCACCATGCTCGGTATGGAGGGCGCTCTCTGAACACTCATCGGTTTCAACCATTATAAATAAAATAGTGCGCATGTGATGTTTGTTGAAATAGTGATTAGATAGAGAGATAATCAACAACTATTAAAAAACCTCATTTTTAACAAATTTGTAACGGCTGGTTAAAATATCTCTAATAATGTTGGGGCCCCACAATTATTACAAATGGTAATGTTTATGGATATTTCAGCATGCATTTCTGAACCGATTTTGATCAAATAAAGTTTATTCTGTCATTAAAATGGTATGCTCTCTCGAATTTGACACTCAGTTTTTCAGTATCTCACAAAAAATGATTTTGTGTAGCGCCCTCTATACCAAAACTCAACTATCCCTTTAACTAAGTACTTTCAAGTACGTATGCGTGTTCTTAAACATGCTGTATACCATGCGAGAAGTATTCAAATAACATTAATCCTACAAAAAGACACCTATTATGAACTTGTATAGGTTTCGTATTTTCAAATTAATTGCTCAACATTATCAATAAGCGAGATCTTGATATTAATCTGTATATATATATATACAAAGAGCACACTTGTAATTTATGAATACGTGCTTCGACATTAATTGGTCAATGTATTTTATAAGGAATTCAAGAAACCAAAATCATATTGTATACCCTATATGGATCACATACAATGATACCTTGAATGATTACTTACAACCTTTTTCTTTCTTTTTTTAATAATTATGTGTTTTATTATTTCAAAATAAAATAAAATCACAAAATTAACTTGATAATTCTGACTGATTTGACAGGATTGGGGCGAAAAGCTGCCGAGCTCACGAAATAACGGCTCAGCAATGCAGGATACTAACAATACTAAGGTATCATATTTCAACTTTACTTCAAATCTCTCGGATCCTGTATAGCCAGTAAAGAATTCGATATTATCTGTTCCCATTTACTTCGATGGGGACTCAACTTGACAACTCACTCTGACATTTGTGGACAACTCCCCATATAATTATCTTTTACGCAGAATGAATATATTTTTTTTTGAAATTTCCTCAAAGGCACCCGCTGTCGTTCACCCAAAGCTCATTATTTTGGGTAGAAATGAACTCTACAAAACATAATAAGTGACATAGAAACGTTTGACAGAGTGCGATGTTATTTTAAGTCTCCCTAAGAAATGAATGTTTATCTTAAACATTGTTAAAAGAGCCATATTGTTCTCATTTCTGTACCGATCGTGCATTCGGAAAAGATTTCTCTGATTTATTATTGTAATAAATAAATTATCAAAAACAATCGGTACAACATGTATTTAATGATGCCATTTTTACGAAGCGAAGTGCCTTGCTCATTGTAAAGAATTCTGCTTGGCGTGTCTTGAAAGTTACGCACCCTTTTTAAAATGTATATTTGTATTGTCAAACTGGTCCTTGCTATAGGAATGCCTGTGAACATAATTAGCGATATTTAGAAGTTTTAATTCCCTTTGAATACTTAATGTTATGATAATGATTGCCTTGATGTTATGTTTACAGCATATGGTCGTCCAGGAGAATGATAGTATGGTTCTACAGCCACTTAGACCCACGCCATGGAGGCACGTCAGGTAAGCGCGGTAAGGATGGCAATCATACTATGATTCATAGTTATCCATGTAGGTATAGCCATAGTTTTATAGTTATAGATCTATAGTTATACATTTAATCTATAGTTATTAAATCCGTAGTTATTTAATACAGTAGTGATAGGTCTTAGTTGAAGCATGACAGTTATAGCATTCTGTTAAATAGGCGGAGGGCCAAAGTCGAAAAAATGGCTCCATTAAGGAGTTAGGTTGCCAGATCTCCGCAACAAGTTTAAACCAAATTTATTTGCAAGTAGGTTTACCTCAAAAAAATTAGTTGCGAACACCTTCAAATCCAAGATGGCGTCCGAAAAAAGCAGCCGTTTGACTTGCTATAGATAATTGGCGAAATTTATCAAACGACACCTGAAATCAGCATGATTTTACAGTCGTATTAAAACGATAACATTTCTAAATTTCATACCAAACACCATGGGGTCAGGATATGTAACACGGTCATTTTTAGCCTCAAACTCCAATTTTACGCATTTTCCCCCAACAATAGGAAATTATTGATTTACATAATTCGTTATAAATCAATACTTGTATTGGGAGTTGAATTAATAATTTTCAGAAAACTTCCCGTTATATCAGCAATACTCTGTAAAAATTTCGTGTGTACCGTATCTGAACAAAAAGTTACAATAACTGGAAGTCAGCAAGTTGGAAGTTACAGGTAAGTATGGTAATGAGTCCACTTATACATGTTATAGTTATTGTATTCATAGTAATATACGACAATATTGTTTCATAGACATCAGTTATATCATCTATAGATGATTAATTATCATAAGCCATTAAGTTGTGAACATTTCCATGAGTGGTCAGCTGATATATTACTTTGTTTATATACTTTTTATAACTTAAATACCTTTAACACTTACACGTCATTTATAGTTGGTATATCATAAATATCCGTTTGAAGATGTTATACGTTATAATATTGGCATATTGGAGGAAGTTGGTTCGATCACTGGTGGCGCCCTTACGGCCAGATAGGCTAAGGGATAGGTGAGGTAAGGTATACATTCATCTATCTAGAACATTTCTTTGTTCGCATTAATGCTTATTATTGTATCTCGTTCATATGACGCGGAATAGTAGAACATGCAGTTGTAATACAGGGACATGTATACGATAAACATGATGAATTGATTGTTAATGACACATATTTCAATAAATCATATTTCTGCCTTCTTACCACTTTTCTGACACGCAGAAAGTTCTTGCTAGCATCGACTACCACCGTGAAGAAGGAACTTGAAAGGTCTTGTCCAATAACCGAACCCGACTAGCAATGACACATGTATACTGATCCATCACAGAAAACGTTTAGTCGGGTGGGCTTGGTTTGACAACTATTTGTCAAGATTGAAATGACGCTGCAAGCTTTCTCGTTCAGGAGGGAGATAAAGCCGGGTGCCGTATCTTGCTAAAAGACCGCCTGTTGGCGGTTAAGAACTACACTAGCATGATTAGTATTCGGCAAGAAGAAGTGTGATGATGTGGATATTCATGAAGAAGATCCATTGAAGGTGCGACTCCTTTTTATAACTGATGAAAGTGTAATGTTGTGAATAGCGTTAGCTATCCACCATCGAAGATGATAATCCTAGTATTCGACCAGAAGTGTGTGATTTTTCGCCCAAACGCCAATACCGAAGTCGCGTTTCTTGAGTTGAGAATTAAATGATGAAGTTGAAGCAGATCACGATCCCTGGTGCTCGACAACGACACGGTATCTAGAAAGAAAGAAGTGATCTCCGACGAAGTGTTCAAAAAAGCTCACCAATGCGTTTAAAGATGGTTCTGATCCGACACGCGCGGGGCGGAATACCCACTGACTGGGTGTTACGTTCAAAACTAGCTTTTGAAGTCGGAAGGCGGTTGGAACGCTCCTACAACTGATGATCCCGTCTGTGAGGTTTCAAGCCTACGGCTTCAGCCTGTATGTGGTGCTAGAACTGAATGCCCATCAGCGAAAAGAGCATAGCTGAGTCATGAACTCGGCCAAAGAGAATTCGAAGTCCGAAATTGACGGTTGACTTTTATGAGAACTATTCATCGGTCAATACTTCGTACACGATTTCTGAATTCCGCTTCAATGCCGAGATGGGGCGATCTTAAATTGGTCGCAATTTCGCGACTAAACAGCGAATGACCAGCCCTGACAATTATCGATGATTGGCGTCCGCGCTCAAGTTACCGCCTGGCGCGCGCAATTGGGCGCATAGGAATTCGCGCGCATGTATCGCATCCACTCACGCGTACCAGTCCGTAACTTGCCCGCGAGCGCCACTGTATTATGCGAGTATGTAATTGAAACTGGATTTCGTCCATTCGTTGTCCAGTACAGCATGAGACCATTGGCTTAGTGTGCATTCTAAATGAATGCGCATACATGATACTTCAGTACGTGTACGACCCATATAACCTAAATTTTGTTCGTTTTCATCGCTTTTCTGCTCTACAATGTAAAATAATGAAAACTTTGCGTAAATTATAGACTGACGGTCAGTGTTTTTTAATTATTTTATGGCGGATAAACATGATAAATGCCACCGAGAAAAACTGATCAAGGCAGTTTAAAACAAAAGGATCTTCTAAATTCGATTTTAACATTATGATTTAATAGCGATTGGTATTTGTTTTACAAATGAAGTCGTTTTACCCGTTTTTACCCGTAATAGGACCTGTATCCTTAAGTATGATATCATAACGACAATAACCTAACCATGTGTATGACTATATAGGGAGATTGCTTATATGATATAGCCTATATACCTCGCAATAGTGTGAATACTGCATGAATTAAGGCCCAATTCTACTATTTATAATTATTACGGATATATTGATAATTGAATTCTATTGAATTGTATTCTATTGAATATGCTTTAATTTTGATATCATCATGAGTTTCAAATGATATAATTAGTTTCAATTCAGATACTTACATATTTTTATGAAATACGCGTACACATTTGTTTATTATATACCTTCTTTATAGCTTAGAAGAATATATATTACAATGTATTAATTTATCCAACTCGACGTTTAAAAGAATGTTTCCAATCAGAAAATTATTGTTAGCATTGTTTTATTGAATTAAAATGTGTTAATCTGATGATTTGTCTACAAACGCAAAAACACACACTTGCGTAATGTTTACCATATCTCTATATAGGCTTTTGTAACTAGAAAATATAAGTATATCTACAAGTAAAAAGGCATAATTTGTTATAATTATACGTTAATCACAGGACTTTTGTACGTATATCATTTGATGAAATCCGCATGAAGTAATAGCATTAATAATGTTCCATTAATATACTTTTCATCAGTTTCGTAACATTTTTGTTTATTATTGACTACATGTATTATAAAAAAAGTTAAATCTCTATTGTTATAATAATTACACAAATTATCAGAATTAATATTATAGTGATTAGTGACTTGTACATACAAATATCCTTATTCTTATGCAATTTCTAAACATATTATACATGTTTTGAGGAATGTTGTGTATATCTCTGTGATACCTTTACTGTGATGACACCCCAACATATTATATCGCTGCTAATGTCTTTTATACATGACTATGATAACAACCTGTATATTTTCTTCCTTCTCCTTTAATACTCATGTTACTGGATTATAGTTGATATCGATATGTACCATAATATACATATACAAATACACACAAATAATTGTTTGAGATGAAATGCAATTGATAATGAATGAAGATATTCGGCCAGAAAATTGTCCCCTTTGAGAGGAAGAAAAGGTGCGGATTTTGTGTCCGCCCAATAATCACTGCGTTCGATGAAATTGTGTGTTGTATAAACCCTTTTACTATCGATAAGAAGTATGTGTTATGGTGGTTCGATTCGATTTATTTGTTTTGTTCTTCTTTTTTCTTCTATGTATTGTTATTCTTGTGACTGTTTAACTTTTTTAATTTCTTTTCCAAGGGGTATGGCGGTAGTTCCTCTTTTTTCATATTTTTGTGGTAACAGTCAGAATTATGAGGGTTACTCTAAAGAAGTGTGTGTCCCCTTCTCATTACTCAGGTTATATTTAAATAGAAATGATGATAAAGTTTATATGTATTGATATTGATATATAATGACGGACTTTGATAATATATCGTTTAATTGTAATTTTGTATCCTTGAATGTTAAGGGAATAAGGGAAAGAACAAAAAGGGGTGGTATTTTATCTTGGTTACGAGATAAACGAGTAGAAGTAGCTTTTTTGCAGGAGACTTACAGCACTAATGATGTTGAAGATGTATGGGGTTCTTTGTGGGATGGAACAATTTATTATAGCCATGGGACAAATCACAGTAGAGGGGTGGCGGTATTGATAGATTCTAAATTAGATATCCAGGTTCTTCAAGTGCGCAATGATAATGCAGGGAGATTTATTATTTTAGACTGTATTATTCAGGGATTAAGATTAATATTAATAAACGCGTATTTTCCAGTAAGAGGGAAATCAATGGAGCAGATTGAGTTTTTGAATAGTATTGATAACAGTTTGGATACAATAAATGGTAATGGTAACCCAATAATTATGGGAGGGGATTTTAATATGATTTATAATGTTGATTTAGATTATTTGGGAAGTAATAAAAAAGAGGTACAGTCGATATTTCTTAAACACTTTGATAATTATAAGGATAAATGGACTTTATTAGATATTTGGCGGGGGAAAAATGGTTTAAAAAAACAATATACGTTTAAACAAATTAACCCCTTTGTCCAAAGTCGTTTAGATTATTTTTTTATTTCATATAGTTTAGAACAAATTGTCTTAAAATGTAATATAATACCATCAATTGCACCAGATCATTTTGCTGTTCAGTTACAATTTTATAATTTGCCTAATTTTTCAATTAAAGGTAAAGGTAGTTACTGGAAGTTCAATAATAGTTTATGTGGAGATGGGGAATTTATTAGACAGATGGAAGTGGAAATAGGGAGATTAAGAAATATATATGAAAAAGAAATTAAAGATGTAAGAGTGTATTGGGATTTTTTGAAAATGAAAATTAGCAATTTTATTAGGAAATTTTCTAAAGAAAAATCTAGAAAAAGGAAAGAAAAAGTTCAAAATCTTGAAAATGATATAAGTGTAATTGAAAAAGAATTGATAGAAAAGGTAGAAAAGGAAAAGGTTGATTTGTTGGAAAATAAAAGAATGGAGTTAAAAAAATGTTATGAATATATTAATGAGGGTTTGAAAGTTCAATCTCGAGCATCATTTTATGAGAGAGGGGAACAAAATACTAAATATTTTGTGCAACTAATGGAAGCAAATAAAAAGAAGACAATTATAAGTAAATTATTAGTAGATGGAGGAAAAATAAGTTTTGATATGGATATTATTATTCGGGAAATACAAAGGTTTTATGCTGGATTATATTCCAAATTTGTTGTTGATGTAGAATTATTTAATGAAAGTTTATTTTTTAAAGGTTTGCCAAAATTAGGTTTAGAATCAAAGGAAATTTGCGAAGGTAATATAACTCAAGGGGAATGTATAGCGGTTTTAAAAGAAATGAAAGGTAATAAGTCACCCGGAAACGATGGTCTTAGTGTAGAGTTTTATGAATTATTTTGGCCTGTTATTGGTGATATTGTGGTAAGGGCTTTAAATGAAGCATTTGTTAAAGAAGAATTATCTTCTTCACAAAAACAAGCTATTATAATATTGATTCAAAAGGAAGATAAAGACCCCTTACAAATAACAAATTACAGGCCTATATCATTATTAAATGTAGATTACAAAATTTTAGCTAAGATATTGTCTGTTCGGATTAAAAAAGTATTAGGGGAACTTATTAGTATAGATCAGGTAGGATATTTAAAAGGGAGAAATATCGGTGAGGCTATAAGATTGATAGACGATATGATTTTCTATACTAAAACAAATAATATACCAGGGTTTTTATTAGCCATTGACTTTAAAAAGGCTTTTGATACTGTTTCTCATGATTTTTTGCAAAATGTGTTAAAGACGTTTGGTTTTGGGACTTCATTTTGTAAATGGGTTCGTACACTCTACAAGGGCGCTCAGAGTTGTGTATTTAACGGCAATGTATCGACTGGTTATTTTAATATTATGAAAGGGGTAAGGCAGGGAGACCCCTTATCACCCTATTTATTTATATTATGTATAGAAACTTTAGCACGCTCGATTAGGACCGACAATGAAATTTCAGGGTTTATTTTGGGAAATGCACATATTAAACAAGTATTATACGCAGACGATATGACGCTTTTTGTAAAAGATAAAGATTCGTTGATAAAATTAAATGAAAAATTTGAAACTTTTGCTATAATATCGGGATTACAAATTAATCGAGACAAAACATATGTTTTGTTATTAGGCCCTCTTCATGGAAAAGAAATTGTAACTCCTTTTGGTACAAAAGTTGGGATGATTAAAATATTAGGTGTATATTTTTCTATGGACCCTGAAGTTCGAGAAAGAATGAATTATAAAGAAATTTTAAGTAAAATTAAACATTTATTAATATGGTGGAAACAGCGGGACTTGACCCTGATGGGAAAAATTCAATTGATAAAGACGTTTGTGATTTCTAAATTAATATTTGTATCTTCACTCACTCCAATTCCGCAAGGTGTAATAGAAGATTTGAATAGATTAACATTTGATTTTTTGTGGCATGGAAAAGATAAAATTAAACGGGAAGTTACTTTTTTGAATTACGAAAAAGGGGGTCTAAAAATGATTGATTTTCAATTATTTATTCGGACACAGAGAATAATGTGGATTAAGAGACTTTTTGAGGGGGAATCAATGATGGGATGGAAAAGAGTTTTTAAATTCTTGACTAGACAAGCAGGAGGTTTGTTGGTTTTCTTTTGTAATGTTTCATTTGATTTATTGAATTTGTCACTTCCGGGTTTTTACAGGGAAATGTTAGAAGCTTGGATAGGTTCAAAAGATTTTTTGTTAAAAGAAACTGGAAGCAGGAATCAAATTGTTTTTAATAATAGATATATTCGAATTAATGGACAAATTTATTATAATGAAACATTATTTTTGAAAAATGTTTATAAAATACATCATATAGTCGATAGCAAAGGAAGAATAAAATCTGTCAAGGAATTTATGAGACTAGGATTAGATAGGTCAGAAATTGACATAGTGAAACAGATTTTTGAAAATATACCATTTATATGGAAACAATTGTTAAGTAGAGATTATAATGTGATGGAAGATACTGCACTGAATTTGGAGTTTCGATTGAGTGGAAAAGATTATTCATTGTGTGATATAACTTCAAAATATATATATGATCATTTGTTAAATTTAAGATTAGAGAAGTCTTTTGCAGTTCGCAACATAGAACACTTATATAATGTCTTTGGAAAAGATAATGAAAATATTTTTGTACGCTCCCGAAAATCCACGCTTAATAGTTCACTAAGGGAATTTCAATTTAAATTACTATACAATCTTATTTATACAAAGAAACACATGTTTACTTTTCATATGGGGGATAGTAATTTATGCTCTTTTTGTCATAAAATGCAGGAAACATATGAACATTTGTTTTACTTTTGTGAAAAAGTAAGAATGATCTGGGTAGAC
>JBAMJV010005946.1:0-126935 GCA_037951105.1 Echinarachnius parma
TAGATTGAACTCTAAATTGAGCTACAGAGTTGTGCCATTGTTCTACTAGTCAGAACTTCAACAAAAAAAGAACACACCTTTTTCATATAGATTTACGTGTGAGGAAAACATCTCCTAGCTCGTCAAGAAGTTTGGCCATGAACTAGGTTTTTTCCTATGACATCTATAAAAATGTTCTTGTGTCTGAATATGTAATTCCCCACGCGTTTTAAAGGAATAGTTGTATACATGCATCAGTAAAAATCCACCATTGCATTTATACAAATTTATCAAGAAGTGAAATGATTGGAACTGGGTCTTTGAAAGAAAACAAGTTATATTTGATACGTTTTCTAAATTTTCCATTTGTTTTTAATGCTGTTACTCATAATGTGGGTTTACATGAGACTTTACTTAAACAGTATTGGTGACGAGCCTGACAAACATAATTCTGATCATTGGGTGTGAATAAAATATTGATTTGTTGTAGCTTTGTATCCCCTTCCAGTGGAATATTCAACGATGAATATTTTTTGTCACTTACCTAAACTACAGATTGTGCAGAACTACAAACAGAACAATGTGTTAAAAATGCATTTATTTAAAACTTAGAAATAAAAGATGTTTCCTGCACAGAAAATGGATTTTGGTATAGAAATACACTGCAAAGAAAATATTATTAAATTCATTTAAGTTCAATTTGTTTCAACCTCAGCCTCTTTGGTGCACAATAAATAGGTGGCTAAGAAACAGATTGGCATATCTTGTTGATGCATCTTTCTCAGGTGTAATTGAGTCTCTCAATTCTTTATGGAATTTCAATCTACAAGTATGAACAATTTACAACTTCAACTAACCTTAAATTAGTGACTGACGAGCTTTCGTTCCCTAATTTAAGGTTAGTTGAAGCTGTAAATTTTTCATCTGAATCTCTGTAACCGATGAAAGTTTTTTGTATTAATCTACAATCAGTCCGTTTCTGTAATTCCTGGGTATCCGTTCTTGATAATATTAAACGTGCACCTGTAAAGTGTCAGATATTGCCCTGGTGTGGTGTGGTTGTGGTGTGCAATGGTTGGGTGCATAGGGTGCCTGTGGTGGATGGATATTGGTAAACGTGGGTACTCTAGCAGTGGACGATTACTGGCACGAGTTCGATGTTGTGGATGATGCAGGTTGGCAGCATCAGGTGACTTTGGAGGGTGCAGGTTGGCTGTATCAGGTGGCCATGTTGAATGATGGTCAAGGTGTACAAACTTCACTCTTGGGACCTGATAGTATGAAAAATAAATTTAAAAAATATTGTCAAGATTGTCTTCTTTTGCAGTTTAACCACATATTTGTATAACAATGTTTATGCATACCTTCTAATTAGAATAGATAAATGATAAATATCAAAGATATTTCAAATTAAAATGCAATAAAATCATGTTTCATGTACTGAAAACAAATTTGAGAAGAGGCATGGCTGCAAGAAAATATTGGATCATTATTTTTTTTCACTGTGGACATCAATCAAGATTTCTGTGACCCCATTAAGACTATTACAACATAATCATGAGAATTAGAAACAAAATGTACCTGCTTGGGCAACTAGTGATTGCCATAAACCTGTGATGGGCAATGGTTAGGTGCATCAGGTGGATGGTTATTTGCAAGTTGGAGTTGCGCTGGACGATCGCTGGCAAGAGTTGGATGTCGTGGTGGATGATGCAGGAGGTTGGCAGCATCAGGTGCTTGATGGGTGCAGGTCAGGCACATGGCGATTTGTTCATTAGGATCAGCTAGCCACTTAGGGAATGTCAAACCAAAGCGATGTACATGTGTACATACATGTACCTCTGCAGACTTCTTTGCCCTTGGCCTTGATGCGCTGCGTATTCCCTTTCTGATATATGTATGCAAGTCATTCTTTCTATCCTTTACCAATAAGTTTATTTTTTTCCGTTGTAAACAGTTTTTTTGGTACAGTTTCTTTGGCACTTTTCTTGTTACCGCCGGTGCAGATAAAATATTATGTGAAGTACGTTTTATCAGGAAGAGTTCCAAATTGTATGCAAGAAAACAATTTCCTTTGGCTGTTGAATGAATCCCATCCAGCGAATAATAATACTAGTCCGAAGAAAAACTGCATATTGAAGAGTTCGCGAAAATGAAGCTGGTCTCTTTCCCAAATTCCAAATTATTTGTTCCTAGTAATGTGCAATACAGACACAGTCAGTTACTAGTTATTATAAGTATTGTCCACCATCTCTCATTCTCTGTCCATCATTTAACATTCATAAAAAAAAGGTGTGTACCATAGCGCCAGGAAAAAATTCACATTGACTTCAGAAGACAAGTTCTGGTTCAAATTCTGAATAACATTGTCTGTCCTCCAAATCACGTACAGTAGAATCCCCAAAGGCAAAGATAAACTCTTCGGAAGATGAAAGTTGAAACAGATGACCAGGCCAGGTTCCAATCCAAGGAATCCCTAATTTAGATAAGAAAGGAAAAAAAGGTTACTATACTATTACTAAAATACTATTCTACTAACTAAAACTAGAATAAATAAATATTAAAAATGAAAATAAACTCACGATTTTATCTGTTCCAACAAGAATCGAGGAATACAAATTAGGTTCAGATCTACAACTTACCCTCATCTAAATGCTGAACAGTCGTTGATGATTAGTAATTGCAAATAGAACTACAAATACAAATTACAATGCATTCCGCTTCCACTCCCACACGAATTTGAGCATATGGGACTGAGCAAGAAAACAACCATCGCTGGCGACCTCTCGGGCTACGGAAGAATTCCCGGCTTTACCACGGTAACCATGGTTATTTCCCGCGGTTTCGAGTCAAGTTCCTCACAACTTCCGGTAAAACATCGCTAGTTAGTGAGATTTTAGCCGATTTCAGTTGCCTTTTATTCACCGAAATCACACATGTATCCCACCATTTTTCACATTATACGGTCAACCAGATAATCAACGACTCATATCTTGCAAAATCTAGCTGAAACATTGTTTCATCCAGTCAGGAACTAGCAAAGAAGAAGACTATGTCCAAAACCTCTATCGTAAGGACGAAAAAAATCACTTTTTATTAATGACAAAAAACATGTCAAAAATTAAACAAAATATGGCAAAATTGGTATCAAACGAAAGCTAATAATGTCAAAATTGACTTACCGAGACATATCGCCATATTGAGTAAACATGTAGCCAAATAGAGAGGGCGACAAACGATGCTGTCAAATCGCTTTGTTGATCGCATCTACCGAGCGAGTTGGAAACTCATGCGCCCTCTATCGGTAGACTTGAATAGAAAACTTCGTTTACCCTCATTATAACACGCTGTGCGATCCTACTGATAATGGGCAGTATCATCTGCATACATAACTGTTCTACAATGCTTAACAATATATGGGGAGATAATTCATAAATAATAAGGGTCCCAGAATGCCCGGGCCAGCATGGAACCTTGTGGTACCCCTGATCAAAGACCTTGTTCATCCGATCTTGTCCTCTGTAATACTGTACTCAATAATGTGTATAATATGCAGTTTATTTTAGAATGCATTTGAACCATTCACATTTCTTTTCGCCAGGGGGAAGCAACAACAAACCTCTTAAAGAGTGTAAAGCGTCGGGATGCTACACCGCGGATCGCCATTTTGAACTAGGCTATAATTTGAGCGCACTGCATAAATTATTACACTGCGCCAGTGTGAATTTCGTACCGTGCGCATGGCGTTCGCAAGAAGGCACCGCGCGTCTGATTTCCGAATCCGAACCACATTTCATGTTTTGTTGTTGTTGTTGCTCCTTTTCACTTCTAGGACTTTCGATATTCGCCATCGTTGGAATCACAGCAGTTGCAATAATCATCATTGGCATCATTATATTCACTCTTGTGTTCAGGTAATTCATTCACCTAATTCATACTTGCGTCTAGCCAGTATGAATGGGGTGTTAGTTTATAAGTGACTCTGCAGTGCATTGTTTAAACATTAATGTATGTCCAATTTCGTTTATAGAATTACCCCGAACATGTTAGTCAGAGAAACGATCGCCTCCTTAGTTAAATATGCATTTATAACAATTCTAAAACAGATTCTAGACTTAAAACATGTATAATTGAAAACATTGTTAAAGGGGTATAGTACAGTTTGGTATAAGGCTGAGCTGTAGTAACCAAAACCTGCACAATAACATTACAAACTAATAGTTATAACGTCACCATGCTCAAAAGGTATAGAAAATTACAAACGATTAAAAGTAAAAGGCCTGTTATCATTCAAAAAGAGCAATTACAACACAAGAGGGCGCTATCTAAAAAGCACTGGTTTCAATAATTTCAATAATTTTGTTAAAATAACAATTAAATAAAGAGATCATCAACAACTATTTAAAAACCTCTTTTGATTTTTTGGAAATAGTGTAAGCATAGGCGCCGCCGGAATTGGGGGGAGGGGGGCAGGGGGCTGCCGCCCCCAATCCAAAAAGTGGGGGGGGGGGGGCAAAACGCGTTTCCCCCTCCAAAAAAGCCCCCCCCCCCCAAAAAAAAAAAAAAAAAAAAAAAAAAAAAAAGGAAAAAAAGAAGAAGAGTTGGGAAGAAAAAAATAAATTGTATGAGCTAAAACTTGTTAATTCTAACGTTTCTAACTGATTTATACATCCATTTTAAGTTTTCGCTGCGTTGGGTGCGTAGGCCTACTCACCCCCCAAATTAAGAATGGTCCACTGTTTGACGGTCTCGAGTCAACTTTTTATTGGTCTCGACCGCGGCCGCGAAATAAAAATTTGGCGACATTCCCCCCCCCCCCCCCCCCCCACTGAGAGGACTTTCGGCCAACTGTTTTGGTCTCGACAAATTTGGGAGGCGGTCTTGGCCTGGAAAAAAAATTGGTGACGGACACCCCCCCCCCCCCCCCCCCACCCCCACTGAGAGAACATCGAGCCAATTGTCTTGGTCTCGAACATTTTTGGGAGGAGGTCTCGACCGGGAAAAAAATTGGTGACGGACACCGTCCCCCTCCCCCCCCCCCCCCCCCCCAATGAGAGGACTTTCAGCCAATTGTCTCGGTCTCGAAATATTTTGGCAGGTGGTCTCGGCCGCGAAAAATTTGGTCTTTGCCCCCCTTAGGTCTTTGCCCCCCAATCCGAAACTGCTTTTGGCGCCACTGAGTGTAAGCATTCTATCTCTCAACAAAATTATTTCTATACCAAAACTGAACTACCTCTTTAAAGATTTCAGAAACTTTATATGACACCTGCTTTTGATTTATTGTGAAATGATTACTATTGATTTGTATCTCGAAAATAGTTTGTCTCTTGTATTTTCTTTCGAGATTCTAACATTTTGTGTAAATACATCGATTCAAATATGTTTGAGACAATGAGAAGCGTATCAAATAATATATAGATCCTTTGCTTCATTCGATTCGATTTTGAATAATTCTAGAACGGTTCTAGAATGAAAACAATATAATCGTTATCTGAGACTTTACCTTTAATTTATGATGCCGACTTATAATTCAAAGTAAATGGAATAAGTTGGACATCGATCAATATTTTACGATTGCGTTCTGTTTGTCTAAAATTAGTGAGATTTTTTCTTCTTTTTTTTCTTCGGTTGTTTCTTGAAATTAGTTAGAAATCGATTGTAATATGGTTTCTTCCGTCTTCTTGGGGTAGATATGTTTTGAGGGAATGTACGGCATTATGGTTTCGGTCTATAACGGGTAGATTAACATTATTTTCATTTAATTGATTGTAAAATTATTTGTGGATTCTGATGCATATTATTTCATTTATGCTCATTTATTTTCATATCGAAATCATAGTTTGACAAATAATTAGTACATGTATAGTCATAATTAGTACAGCCAATGTAATACAAATTTTAATTAAAATTTATGGTAAACTTCTACATTTAAAGTTGATTGAATATAAACATTTAGGTCTATGCTATGAACATTAAATTGAAAAGTAAAATCATTTTAATAAATGATGTATGTGTTTTGGTTTTCTAAAATTAATAGGTAACCGATTATGAATATATATTACATTTAAAATCATTTAAATAAAACCAAAACAATAAGTAACAATCGATTGCAATTTTGTTTAAAATGTAATTTTATCTGCAAAATCTTGAAGACATTTATAATGAACCTAAAATCGTTTCTTCAATTATTTTGACGGTGTACATCGATTGATTTTTTTATATTTATAGCCCTTTATTCTCGAACAATTATATGTGAGAGATCGATCATATACCTAGTTGTCCTTTCGGTTATTTAAGCAAGATATCGATTTAATTTATTGTCTTTGCCCTTTCTTTTCCTCATCTCGAAGAAAAATGAGGGCGGATGCCGAACTCCAACGGATGCTGTGGAAGATAAGTTGGGTTGATCTCCATTTCCTTGAGGCTAGCAAATCCGGCCATTCTCGGATATCCGGATCATTTGTAAGTATCTGCTCCATCATTTTGTTTTATTTCATAAGAGTGAATTAGTTGTTACAATTGATTTATGATATTATTGTGCACTTATGTATACATCCGTTTGTGCTATTTTATTGTTCATATTTTTATTGTCATTGTCAGTGGATTTGAATAATTATGTTCATGTACATGTATGTGCAGTCGTGTTTTTTTTAGTCGTTTATTTTTTATTTTTTATTCATTCATTTGTTTTCATTCAATGATTTTGTTATATCCAATAGTATGTTGAATTTGTTGGTTGCGAAAATAAAAACATCATTTGTTTTCTTCTTAGTAAAACAATGTTGTATTCTTTATATGATGGAGCTGGCTTACAACAGACACGTTTCTTTCTATTTTCTGAACAGATGCAAATGGCAAGCGACCGGTCCGGATCCACTGCCGGTAGACAGATGTTTGCAACTGTCGCTAATTACAAGGTAAAACCCCGCGAACTTTATCATTAGATATTGATGATTGTATTGATGAATCCTACCTACTATATTAATATAAAGTCTGTACAATAAAATTAATAGATATGCACGATATAAGCGATAACAGAGGACATGAGAATACGTTGAATGATAAACACTATCTAAACACAACAAAAAAAGTAACTCCACCCCTAAGCAAAATGGCGTAACTTTTTAACGAATTGGGTTTGAGCAACATAATTTGGCAGGAATGTTTCTAAAATGCTTGGCTAACGTCTCTGTGAAAATGAATTTGATCCGCCATGCCATGCATGAGTGAGCACACATTAAAGGAAAAATGTCACTTTTCAAAAGTCACAAGTCAAAAAGTGAAAATTCTGCCTTTGATGTGTGGTCACTCATCCATGACTCGACGGACCAATTTCATTTTCACACATAAGTTAGTCAATACATGTAGCCACAATCCTGCCGAGTTATTTTGCTCAAAACCTTTTCGTTAAAAAGTTATGTTATTTGATTAAGGGGGACTTATTTTTGTGTTGAGTTTAATTGATCAGTATTGTTGGAATAAACTCAACAAAAAAGTAAGTCTCCTCCTGATTAGAATAACATAACTTTTTAACAAAAATGTTTTGAGCAAAATAACTCGGCAGGATTTTTCCTACACTTATTGACTAACTTCTGTGTGAAAATGAAATTGGTCCGTCGAGTCATGGATGAGTGACCACACATCAAAGGCAGAATTTTCACTTTTTGACTCTTGTGACTTTTGAAAAGTGACATTTTTCCTTTAATGTGTGCTCACTCCATGCACTCCACGCCATGCATGGCATGGCGGATCAAATTCATTTTCACAGAGACGTTAGCCAATCATTTTAGAAATATTCCTGCCAAGTTATGTTGCTCAAACCCAATTTGTTTAAAAGTTATGCCATTTTGCTTAGGGGGGGAGTTACTTTTGTTGTTGTGTTTATAACGGATATATAACAAATGACAAATAATATTATTGTTAAGTTAAACAAACATTTTATATAATTATTTTCAGGAAAATTAAGCTGCAGTGCATGTATGCGTTATAAGTTATAATTTGAAATGATAATTCAGGTTATAATGAAGTCATAATGAAATATTATTATTACTACTACTACTACTACTACTACTACTACTACTACTACTACTACTACTACTACTACTACTACTACTACTACTACTACTACTACTACTACTACTACTACTACTACTACTACTACTACTACTACTACTACTACTACTACTACTACTACTACTACTACTACTACTACTACTACTATTATTACTACTACTACTACTACTACTACTACTACTATTACTACTACTACTACTACTACTACTACTACTACTACTACTACTACTACTACTACTACTACTACTACTACTACTACCACTACTATTGATGATGATGATGATGATATTGATATTGACAAAATTAATGATTAAAACAAAGATAATGACAGAAATAATTATTACTTTTATCCACGTTCTTCTTTCTGTTTCTGTCTAGGGTCGAGTGGTATTAGTGAAACGTATAGACAAGTCGAAGGTGGAGCTTGGACAAGATGCACTAGTCGACTTTAATAATGTAAGTTTTTTATCGATTATGACTGGTATCCTTTGTTAGATTAATCACAATACTAGTATTAATAGACAAGCATGTATATTGCGCCTTCAATCTAGAAATTATATTCCGAGGCGCATTATACTGAGTATTAATTTCGAATAAATAAATTGGTACCAGTGGTATTACTTGCTGGTTTCAAACCCTTTTGGTGAAGACAAACCCCCCTTGTGACTTCCCTTCAATATGTTTTAATTAATAATACATAATAATAATGTTTAAGTTGATTTAAATTAAATACATCATTCTTCGTGAGCCTTTGCACTTTCCCTATGTTGATTCATATTATTTGCGTTTTGGTCAGGTTTATATATCTTCTGACAAGCACGATCATTTGAAGCGGTTTCTGTGAAGTACCACCTTACGAAAGTCTTTGTGAGCCGATGGTTTTGGTCTAGCAATCCAGAGGTCTCGAGTTCGATTCCCTGCGAAGAATAAGTTCTTTGCTCATTTTAATGACTTCAATGTTTTTCTGTTTCATCTATGTTTGCTAGTTACAATGAAGGATACATATTATACGAGTTATCTTTATATATTTGTTATATATATTTATGTTTATATTTATAAATTAGAGGACACCAACACCCCAAAGTAAGTTTCTAATTATATAAATGGGAATAGTTTTAGTAATTCGTTCCAAAAGGAAGTTCGGAAAAAATAGTTGTGTAAATGGGTCTCCAGACAAAAGGAACAATAGAGCTAGTCTGCTTCTACAGACCGCAGACCCATGAAATATGATTAGACGATTTGAACAAGTATGACTACGAATATTTTGCAGACATATATTTCTATGTTTGCTGGTGTAATGGATTACTATGATAATCACTTTTATTATATTGAATGATATTTGTTGGGTTTTTGTTCCATTTAAATATGAACGTTTCGCTTTATTTCATCAACATTCTAGATGCGCCAAGTGGAGCATCACAATCTGGTTCGGTTTATAGGAGCGTGTGTTGAAGCACCGAATGTCTGCATCGTCACAGAGTATTGTCAGAAAGGCAGTTTACAGGTAAAAACGTAATGGCGTAGCTACGAAGGGGGGGGGGGGGGGGGGCGTTACGTGACCCCCAATTATTTACCAAGCTACAAAGGGGGGAGGGGGGGGGGACGTGACCCCCAATTATTTACCTCAACAATTTCAAAAACATAATGGGTAATCTGTGTTCAAATAAAGAAATATATAAAATGTGCCCCAAATAATTCGTGTGCCCCCAATCAGTCCGACCACGCTACGCCACTGTACATTTTTCATACCAATTGTCATGTTTGTAGTATATATTAAAGGAATCTAGTAACATTGTCTTCAAAATCCAATTGGAATTCTATAGCGGTTCCCTTATACCTTGTTGTAGAGGCATGGGACAGGTTTCGGTTTTTCGAATTTCTATGTATTTACGATTGAAGTGTTCCGATGTTAAACTATCCACTGGATAGTCGTAACCGTGTACAAAGTCAGTGCAATGAGTAAGTGAATATCACGTTGTATTTTTGCCCATTACTCGGCCATATAACGTCCATTTAACTTGACAATTTCACACCATACCCTAAGGACATATTAGATAACAACACTATACATTGTATCAACCACTCATCACTTTTTGCACATGTCAACAAAGTTACTAGATTCCTTTAAATAATACAAAAACGACAATGACAATATTCATATTAGATATTAATATTGATATGCATGCCATGTATACTACTATATGACATTAATGATGAAAGACATTATATAGATTTCATTTGCGAGAAAGAAACTGATAACATTACGTCCTTTGTATCATCGAAAGTATGTACTCTACAACTATACACTTTTTAATGCAACATTGTTGCCAAGGCAAAGTTAATTCATGTATACAATCGTTAGTTGTAATATTAACTTTGCTGCATAAAGCCCGGCGCAGACATGCAGAGCCGACTCGACCCGATCCGACTGGATTTCAATCAGGCTAGAGTCAGTATCGCTTAATCGGAGCCGATTCAACATGTTGAATCGGCCTCGAATGACCTCCGACTGGCTCTTGACTGGCAAAACCGGAGTCCTGAGGCAACGCATACTGAGTTAATCAGGTTGAAAACCAGTCGGCTATGTCTGCGCCGGGCTTTAAGGACACGTTTCGAGTCGCTGTGGCTTGGATAGACAACAATGTAATACACGCACCCAAATATTAGCCTGAAACACGTTTGAAAACTGTGATTCCGAGCTGGACATGAGAAGATAAACACATTTTTAGATGATAAGTGCAGACCACTAACATAACTGACTATAAATTATGTCTCTTTTTTTTAACCAATGCGCGATTTAGGATATCCTGGGGAACGATGCTATAAAATTGGATTCGCTTTTTAAAGATTCTCTCACGATTGATGTTATTCGGGTAAGTGCTGGCACATTTTATATATATATTATCCCGTTTCCTTGTTCATTTTCGTAAATTTATTTCATATCCAACATCCAAATCATTGATTTTATAAAATGAATTATAGTCCGTTGCTTAGTATAAATAAAACAAGTTATCTGTTATATAAATCAAATCATCATAAAATAAAAGATTTGCAAAGTGTGATAAGTATAATTGTTAGTGTTGAATATGTACATGAACGAAGTCATGAGCCATTTAAAAAAATCAAGTATGATCTAGCTGTACCGCGGGACATTCGTATTGATGTTGACAACATACACATTAATAACTTATAATTGTGTTTAATGTTGATGTCGACCTCTGTTTCGATCACGAGCAGGGATTACACTACCTCCACAGCAGCGTGATCGGTGTTCACGGTCGACTGACGTCGTCGAATTGCGTGGTCGACAACCGATTCGTTCTCAAGCTCGCCGACTTTGGCCTTCACAAATTCAGGGTGCCCGACAACAAGTCGTACGTGGATGCGTCTTCATCGATGCAAAGTAATTGTATTATGCATTTACAAAAGGCTAATAATATAATGTGAGGTGCGACGTCCAATTTTCACCAAATTTGCACATGTCAACAAAGTTACTAGATCCCTTTAAAGCCCGTCCTTAGGCCCCCCAAAAAAGAATTGTTGGATTGGAGTAACGGGCAACCAAACATTAGGGTAGGTAGGTAGGTAGGGGTTTTTTATTTTATTTTATTTTAATTTTTTTTTCAGGATTCGCACAAATACACAAAAACACACATATAACACACAAATAACACATATCGCAATTGAAAAAAAAAAAAAAAAAAAATCAGAAAAAACCTTTAGGGTCGGCGGTATTTTTAGGGTCGGGCGGGTTACGCCAATCCAACCATTTATTTTTCATGGCCTTATGAAACTCGGTCAATATATAATTAAATAAGTACAAATAAACACGAGCAAAATTCATGAGCAACATACGACATTTGAAGCAGTCGCAAGTTCAGACAGAAAGTTCAATTTCAACGTATTCAATTGTCTTATTGACGCTGCACATTATTGCGTCATGTAGAGAGACCTTAGCAACCTCTCAGTATGAATGCCATCCTTAATATTTATCTACTTTTGCACGATGCTTTTAAATGAAAGACTTACGTGTACGTTTACATACAATCTGATGATAGAAATGCGCAGACATTTGGGAAATCAACTGCCATTGTGCGACGATGCGACCATTCACCTTGAAATAATTAATGTTTACTCGATTGACATTTAACCGTTCCAAGACAATCTTAGCGATGCAATATTCATTGTAATAAATGATCATTTTGATTGTTTCTGCTTATACGAAAAAAAAATATTGTTTACATTTACAAAACAGCATTGATTCATGTATCTATACTTGTTATTTAAGTTTTTCTGACATAAAAATGCTATGGACGAGAAAGAATGTTAAAAATGTGATGATAATTACAGTAAAAGGCCGCCTCTTTTTTCTGCGATTTTTTCTGACACAGAAATGCTATGGCATGCACCAGAGCATTTGATCAACCCTTCTCTGCCATTTTCAAAAGAGGGCGACATTTATAGCGTTGGCATCATCATTCAAGAAATCGTGACGAGAAATCCACCATACGAAGAAATAAGACAACTCATGAGCGTCGAAGGTAGGTTTCAGCGTCAAATGTCGAATAAAGACACAATGGTACGAATTATTATCAGAGGCACAACTTTAGTCTGGATTAAAAAGACAGAAATTACCAGAAACCACTTAAACCGTGTCACTGGTCTGTGGAATTCGTCATAATATAAGCCACCAGAGATATTCTAAGTTTGTGTTTCCATTATACAGTCAATCATTCTAGTTCATCCCAGTATATCTTTGCAGCTGCATCAAGGGATTACCTCATCAAGTATCAAGTTCTGCTATAAAAGTGTAGGCATCAGAACAAAGGGTTGCTTGACTGAACTGTTCGGCTTTAGGCACCTTTTAGAATTTTGATCAAAATAATTATATTGCTTATTATATATACGGTATATATATTTTACAAATGTTGTATGTATCTTATTTACTTTTATAATTGAATTAATAATTATTCGTGTTTATGTTCGTCGACGTTACATGCTACTCAGTGTTTAAAAGATATATGTCATTTCAGCTATTATTTCCAAGTTAAAAGAAGGGATAAACCCAGCGTTCAGACCGTTCATCAACCCGGATTCCTGCAAGCCCGAGATTAAAGCTGTCATGACGTCATGCTGGGATGAAAAACCAGAAGACCGGCCCAGCTCAGGGACCCTCTTGTCTACGGTGAAGAAAATTAACAAGTAAGTGCTACAAATGAAGATAGTATACCAATCTATCCTACAATCTAGTTTCAGTAACCTTGTGAATTGGATATCATAGAAACTGTAGTAGATAATGAAAATGTACCTTATGTTAATCGGTCAAGAACTAGAAAGTTTATAATGTCCTGTTCAGCATGTTCAGAACTCTGTTCAGAACTCTGTTCAGACTTGAAAATGGCTCTACAAACCAAATTAATAGTGGCGTAGCGAGAGGGTGTGTGTGTGGGGGGGGGGGGGGGGGGGCTGGGCACAAGCACCCACAGGCCCGCCAATGTATTATTTGTTTTGTTTGCACAGTTTGAATACACTGCGATAACAATGTGAACATATAGCGTGAACACACTGTGAGCACACCACACTCTGAGCACACTATGAGCTGCACTGTCAGTACACAGTGAGCACACTGTAAACATTACTGTGAAAACACTGAAATCACACTGTGATCACACTATGAACACACTGTGATACACAGTGTGAGCACACCATTCACCCCCTGTTTTCGCATCCTAACTTGGCAGAAGCGTATCTGGGGGCAATATCCTGGACAACCTGCTGAACCGTATGGAGCAGTACGCCACCAACCTGGAGAGCCTGGTCGAAGAGAGGACGGCGGCGTTCCTCGAGGAAAAGAAACGGTCGGAAACACTGCTTTATGAGGTGCTGCCAAGGTAGGGTCAATTCATTCATTCATTCATGATTTGACATCAATTATTCCGCAAATGAAAGAGAAGCACTATTTTCATGTTTTAGTTATCTCAGTAGTACGTTTTTGTTTTTCTTTGGTGTGAGATGTTACGATGAGACTCCCGAACAGGCCCCCACATCATGTTACGAAGCCATCAAGTACTATGTATGAACACAATCACCATTATTATGATTGTGTAAGAACGTTGCTTGAAAGGTAAACATTAGTGTATAATTCTGTCATTTTCTTCATATATCTTCTTATATTATGACATATTGATTAAAATCAGTGCTTGAAAGTGAGTAAGATAAGCGTATAATCTGTCATAATCCTTATTATCTCTTTTGGAATATTTAAACAAATCAGGACTGTATAATATAGCATCGCAGCTAAAGCGACCGCGTCCACCAGATATCGAGTAAAAATATCAAAATCGTGTTGTGATATGGTAACAATTGTAAAAAAACTGTTAACGGATAGGGAAGAGAAATTGCAATTTACGGTGAGATTAAATCATCATCATTAGTTAACTGGTAATTTATTTTATTCTGTTTTCAAACAAAATTCAGGACGGTAGCTGAGCAGCTGAAGCGAGGCGAGCCCGTCAACCCGACGTCGTACGAAAGTGTCACGATATATTTCAGCGATATCGTCGGTTTTACGTCGCTATCTGCAGACAGCACACCAATGCAGGTCAGAGGAAGGGAAATTCTTTTATGTATTAATGCGTATAATATTTTGTTTAATATGTAACATTTTGTCATTCAAAATCTTTAATTGTAATTGTAAATAATGCCTAGAGATCACTCCGTACTTCATTTATATCAGATGAAATATTAGGCGCTATAGAATTAATATATTTTATATAATGATTATTGCTGCAAGTGTTATTATTATAATTGTTATTATTGTTGTTATTATTATTATCATCATTATCAACATTATTATTAGTAGTAGTAGTATTGTTGTTGTATTGTTGTTTTGTTATTTTGTTTATTATGGTCTTCATTTAATGCCGCTTTACATTTAAAAGATGTTGATATCTTCTTGATATACATACATGTATTATAGTCAATAAGTCTACACAATGCTTCGTCAAGTGGTAGGTGTAATTATATCGAAAAGAATATTGTTATACATTTCAAAATTACACTTAAACTTGTAATATGCATTAAAGTGTGCGACGTTTGCATAACCATTATCAATGGTATGCTGTTATCCATATTGATTTTACAGGTTGTAACGCTACTCAACGACCTCTACACGTGTTTCGATAGCATCATCGACAACTATGACGTATACAAGGTATTACTCACATTATTAAAGCGACTGGGTTATCGGTGTAGAGGGGCGCTTTTCAGAGAGTACACAGCAGGGAGGCGTCATATTAAAAACACGCCGCTCGCTCTGTAGTTTACAAACGCTAACGAGTTGTGCGATTGCCGCACGTACCAGGGGCGTCGATCCGTTTTTGCGATTGGGGGGCGAAATTTGAAAATTTTTCCAGAGTGACCACTGAGAGAGCTAAAAGCCGCACATTAGCATGCCCGGAAGTTTTATTATGCGCTCATTGAAAGTGTCTTGATGGCTCGAAGACCTGACTTTTTTTTGGGGGGGGGGGGCACCCACATTTGGGGACAATAATGGGGGGTCCAGGGGGCGGAGCCCCCGGAAGCTTTTAGATTTCAGACATTTGCAACTCCTATAATGGGTGTTAAAATTGTATAAAATAGTGAACCTACTCGTAACGTATTGTTAAAGGGCATAGCGAGGAAAAGATTGAGTCTTGTATGAGATGGATCCACGTGATCCTGTATACTATAGAGCCATCGATTTAGTCTAGGGCATTGAGCTCCCATGAAACTAAGCAAACGCGTCAACAACTTCTCAAAAGTGGAGGGGAGACATTGCGAGGAAGCGAAGCGACCGAGCGGGGGAAGGTGTGGGAGGGGATGTCCCCCTCCCACAGTAGGGAGCTTTTGTATTTTTGGGCGTGAAATTGTGCGATTTGGTGCACACCTGAGACAGAAATTTCACGTAATATAAAGTATATAACTATGGAACCAAACATACATAATGACAAAGGGAGGGGGGACAATCTCCTCCACTTTCAAATGTGGGGGGACATGATATTCCAATTTGATTTGCGTTCAGCGCATATAGACCGAATTGACTGAAAGATATATTATTTCAGATTATTTTCTTTTCTGTGACGGTGTGCTATAGATGAGGGTTTATTAAACTTCGTTTGAGGTGTGCGTTTGAGAAATTACACTGCCCAACACATTTCGAAAGGTGAGTTCCCGCAACCGAAATGAAACTTGCAATTTGAGAAACAGTATGCGCGCGAAGCGCGCGGCAAAAAAAAAGAGATTTTACAGTCCTTTTCAAACTAAAAAAAACAGCTATTTTGAAAATTAATTCTTGATAAATGTGTCTTTCCCCTCTTTGGCATTATATCACTCGATTTTTTTCTTCCTTATTTTCGGAGTTATTGGGGGGGGGGGGGGGGGGGGCAAAATGATATGTTCGCCCCCAATATTTTCATTGGGGGGGGGGGGGGGGGGGCGACCGCCCCCTTGCTCCCCCCCCCCCCCCCCCCAGGATCGACGCCCCTGGCACGTACGCACGAAACCGTATGGTGAAAAAAAAACATAATGGCGATGCGATAGCGCCCGCTATAGATACGATGCCGGATGCAATTTCTTTAAATAATGTGTTTCATTGGTTGTCTTTTGATAGTAATAATTTTGTACAAACATAACCTTATCTACCGTGCATAATTATATTGATATTGATGCTTTCCGGACGGATTAAAGGGATCTAGTAATTTGTTGACATGTTCAACGAAGGGTTCATTTATATAATTATCATGTATAAGGGTGTATTTCCATGATCTGTGCCCTGTTGCAGAAAGAGTTTCAATCATTTGTTAAGGTGCAATAAAAATGGCAAGTCAGAAAATATGCATATTTGTCCTAATCAGGGCCCCGTTTAATAAAACATTTCCCATGGTTGTATGTGTCCAATTATTGTAACTACCATGGGAACAGCTAAAATGCTCATTGCTGATTGGCTGTCAGTATTGTAGTTACCTATAATTGGACATTTTACAATAATTGGAAAAGTTGTATGAAATGGGGCCCAGATTTGCGCATTTAGTCACTTGCAATTTATTGGAACTCTACAATCTCTTTCTGTAATGGGGCCCTATACAGGGTGGTCCAGAAAGGATGCAACACCTACGATCGTTAATTTCATCAACACCATGTTTGATTGGGTAGAACATTCTTTTTCCAACACAATGATACCATGAGCATTGATTTTGGGTAAGGCGTTTATATCCTAGGGCCATATTTCTGAGGCAATGTCGTTTCCTAAATTTGCTACTTTTTCGTCTCCAGCGATCCTTTGAACACTGAGACATTCTCGCCCCACGGCCTGCCATATAATTAGCTGTGCAGAAGAACCGCATGACTACTCTCCCTTTGTAAGGAAGACAATGTGAGCCATTCTTATGTATAGCTAATTCTACGGCAGGCCGTGGGGCGAGAATGTCTCAGTGTTCCGAGGATCGCTGGAGACGAAAAAGTAGCAAATTTAGGAAACGACATTGCCTCAGAAAAATGGCCCTAGGATCCAAACGCCTACCCAAAATCAATGCTCATGGTATCATTTTGTTGGGAAAAGAATGTTCTACCCAATCAAACAAAAAACAATGACATTTGGTCGATGGTGTTGATGAAATTAACGATCGTAGGTGTTGCATCCTTTCTGGGCCACCCTGTATAGTCACAATTCCTCATTATTTCCTTTTTCAATACGTATATTTTCCTCCTGATTCCATTTATCATCTTCTCGATTCCTGATTATTATCTTTTTCAAATTCCGTATTATGTTATCGTCTCCAGGTGGAGACGATAGGAGATGCGTACATGGTTGTATCGGGTCTCCCGGATGCGAACGGTATCCAGCACGCTCGGGAGATCTCCGCCATGTCGCTGGCGCTGGTGCGAGAGGTATCAACGTTCAAGATGAGGCACAAACCCGAGGAGAAACTCAAACTCAGAGCTGGCATCCATTCAGGTACAACTTTGATAAAAGTGCTCGACTGATGACCGCGAACAACCAATTTCTTCCCCCTCCCCACTGCCTCTTCGTACTCCTTCCTCTTCTCGCCCCCTCCCCCCTCATTGTCCTTTAGCTTCTTCTCCTCCTCCTCTTCTTCTTCCTCCTTTTTAGGTGTTTTCAGTGTGCCTATAGATACCTTTCTTTTGTACAATGTTAACTGTGTCTTGGTTTTGTACATTGTTATGTTTTGTCAAATGTTTGTAAAAAAAAATATAAAAAAGCCTGATGTATATATACATTAACATATTAATATTTAAGATAGGTTTTTCCGTCCATTTTAACCCTTTTTTCATTCAATTTCATAAATTTGTACTTCAATTTCGTCTCGAGAAGCCAAGAATGTGCCAATTGATGCAACCTTCAATCTCGTCTATTGTCGACCAATTTCACCAAAGTCCATTCAATGTAGTAATTCGTCACGCATTTTCGTCGATTACAATTCAAATTCGTCGGTCACAGTTGCTGAACACATCTGTGACTAACGAATTTGAATTGCAATGGACGATAATGTGTGACAAATGACTAAATTGAATGGACTTGTTGTGACATTGGTCGACAACAGACGTAATTGAAGTTGGCACATTCTCGGCTTCTTGAGACGAAATTGAAGTACAAATTTGTAAAATTGAATGAAAAAGTGTTAAAATGGACGGAAAAACCTATATTGACAACTGTACTGATTTACAGAATTATGTTGGCTTATGGCAACATAATTGTTTTCTTCTTCAAATGTCTCCCAAATTATGAACATAATTTATTTACGATTGAATGAAAAGCCGTTCTGGAACCCTTTCCGGATATAGTTAAAACCAATAGGCGGTAGTCGATAACATCTGACCTCGTTCGCGATGCCTCACGATGTCCATTTATCTTGTATGGATTTATTTTGACCATTTACAGGCCCCTGTGTGGCCGGAGTGGTGGGCCTGAAGATGCCCCGCTACTGCCTCTTTGGGGACACTGTCAACACCGCATCTAGGATGGAATCTACGAGCGAAGGTAAAACTAATGCATGATGCTATTTGTATGTGTCGATGAATGGTTTTGTTTTTAGTTAATGAATAATTTTGTATAATTTTGTCCACAAGGCCCCGTGAAAAACAGTGCCAGTTCACTGACGGAAAACAATAAAATATGAACGAATAAATAAGTAAATATATTAATAAGGAAATCAATACATACATAAATAAATACAAAATGAGTAAATAAATAAATAACTAAAATAGATAAATCAACAAATAAGTAAATACAAAATAAATAAATAAATAGTTACACAATGTTTTCCTTATGATAAAGTCATTATTGTAATAAATCTTGATTCCCAATATTTGTGTTTCTTTTATTTTGATCTTCTCTTTTTATCTAGCGATGAAAATTCACATAAGCCAGATCACGAAAGAGTTTCTAGACAAACTTGGCAATTTCCAAACGACGGAGAGGGGACGGGTGGAGTTAAAGGTAAGCCCCTATCTCTGTCTCTGTATCCTTTTTTTCTTTCAAGTACAAAGAATTTTATGTTTCTCGGGGAATTGAACCCAAGACCTTCGGGAGGCAAGACCAGTGCTTTAACCACTGGCACTGATCGAGACACGATTACCCTAAATAGTCAATTTTCCCCTCATGTTTGAATTTTCTCTTTTGATAGATGTTTCAAAGTTAGCATTAATGACAATTGCAGTATATGTAGGGTTATAAGTAAAATAAATAAAGTAGAATTATTAATAAAATATATGCATTTTCTTATAATGTTATTTATATATATAATATTTTTGTTCTTCATAATACAACAATGTTATTTACATTCATAAGTCAAATTCTATATCAATATCTCGCTTCAGAATATATATAATACAGCAGAAATATGATGTCATAAAAATGTTAGTTTTTCCAATCTCTCGAAAACATGATTATAAAGTAGACGTTATTTTACTATTATTTTTGTTTCTTTTACTCCAGGGGAAAGGGACCCATGTGACGTATTGGTTAGAGTCCCACACAGACGAAGAGCCAAGTCTTGCAATACCCATTCCTGGAGTGGTGCAATAGTAGAGGGCGCTATGCACTTTAGTATTACTACAGAGCGACAATAATACACAACACTGAAGGAAATTGTATGAATCCCTTTAAAGGTAATGCGTCGTCGTATCAGAGGGCACTATTCAAGGAGTTCATATATAGGGAGGCGCCATGTTGTATGTACGCCGTGCGCTCTGTAACGTACTCCACACTAAGGTATTTGGGTAGGCTTACAATTAGGGTGCAAAACGCTGCTACAATAGCAGCACTCTTAAGGGTGCAATTCTGCCCTCCCAAATTTGGGTATTGGCACTCTTGTGATGCATCCCATAGTGTGCAGACCCCACTATTTGGTGCACCGAATTGCACCCTTAAAGGTGCTGCTATTGTAACAGCGTATTGTAGCAGGAGGGTGCAAATTTGAACCTTTATTGCTTAATAGCGCGTATGTACACACACGAGAACTGCGTGAGTGTCGCGCTTACGCACGATTTCGTTGGCCTGATTCTGAAGACGTGCAAGCATATAACGTTACCCTGTCCGAATTCCCGAAATGGACGACGCACTACCTTTAGATTTATTACGCGCCGGGTGTGCAATATTGTACCCTTTGAACCCACTATTCGCACAAGGTCTATATAGTGATGCAATATATTTATTAATTTATGTTAAATGTTAATACTGTATGTGTATTATATGTAACTTATAGCTATGTGAACTACTGGTTCGAACCTTCTGTCTTTCATTGCAAAGATTGTGGATTCGACTCGTAACTAGTCTAGCACACGATGGTGTGTTCTTGAGCGAAACGTAATTACCAACCACATTTGCAACTCTTATACACAAACTAACTCATAGTGACTTATGTACGAAGGAGAGGTATGATTAAATGACAACCCTTGTGTACTGATGGTGGTTCGTTGGCTGTACATGTACTCTCCCCGGGGAGTTGAAAATGCACTCCGGCGGCGCTGGCTGCTTTGCACCCATTGACCAGTAATAATGATAATGATTTATTACCAACACTTACATGATTGTGGCTTTAGAGGAGCTTTTAATGCAAATTAGTGTCATTATCACGACGAGTTACATATTAATATTAAAGGGATCTATTAACATTGTAAAAATCCACAAAACTTACTTAGCACTCTAGCGATTTTCATAAGTATGACATGTTGTATGTGTATTTCCCAATATGATCATGATCATGTTTCGGTTGTCCGAATTTCTCTATCGTTATAAATAAGTGCATGTTGGAAATGTTCAGATTTGAAATTCTTCATGGGAGATTTTAAACTGTGTACAAAGTAAGTGCAATGAGTAAGCAAATATCACTTTGCATATACGCCCATTTCTCAATCATTTGACATTCATTTACCATGAAATATTCACACAGCATTCAGTGGACATATAGATCACAGAAGTACACATTTTTATCAACCCTCCGTTAGTTTTTGCACTTGTCAACATAATTACTAGATATTTAATTGATGGTAACTCTACTGAATTTGTCCTGTTTCAATATATATATTTATTATGTAATATTAATTATGTAATACGACATTATACGGTAGTTCTTGAATGTCGCGAAGTGAAGCGCGAACAAGAAATGTTGGAGACAAATTCAAAATATTCAACACATCAACATTCTAAACAAAGCAGACACGTTTTCAACCATTTGACAAAGCATTGTAACCGTGTAATAGACAACCTTAGTGAAATATCGTTCAATTGTTGCATTTGTACTTTTATAACCAAACGTGACTTTGATGAGTAGTTATCTTATTGTGAACCCTCAGGGAAATATTTCTTTCTTGGAAATAATGCAGCTTATACAAATGTGCATATTATAACGTGTCTTTATGTGCAAAGTTGCATCACTTCTGTGACCCTCACACATACCCCTAAGTTGATTTCTTATCCATCGGGTTTTTGTCAGGTTTAATAGCTTCTGACCATCACAAACATTGACGAGGGTTACAGGAACGAACGATCGACAGATGTGCTCCTAGCCCAGTCGGTAGAGCACCGGTCTAGCAATACGGTCCAGTCTCGGGTCCGAATCCCGGGGAAACAGTTTTCTTCGTTCAATTTTCGTTTATAATTATATATTTCAGGTCACCTTCTCTCTGTTTGCAATTGAAAAAGATCTGGGGGTGTTTCACAAAGATCCTAAGTTGATCTTAGCACTAAGATGGTCTTAAATATTATGGAAAGCCATTAGTTTCTTGAAACTTTTTTGTAAAAGTTATGTTGAAATGCATAAAATGTTGATTCAAATCATATATATTTTCTAATTATCAAAGAGATTTCATGAATTTTATGTGAAGATTATGAATCTCTTTGATAATAAGAAAATATATATGAATTGAATCAACATTTGAAGCATTTCAACATAACTTTTATAAAACTGTTTCAAGACACTAATGGCTTTCCATAATATTTAAGACAATCTTAGTGCTAAGATCAACTTAGGATCTTTGTGAAACACCCCCCTGGAAGGTCAGGAAGAACAAGAGCCGTACATTTTAGACGTTGTCGTATCTTGCCTTTCAAGCTTATTCAGAATAAACAATGTGTACCGTATAGAGTACATTTATTTTAAAAGAAGAAATCGTTATAATGGTCAAATGCTGTGGTGATCACCCTTCAGAAGCAAACTCTCTATCTACCACTTAAAGGGGACCACCAGGCAAAGAACAACACATAATTATATGTTTTGGTACCGTTTTGTGATATCAAATAGATACCCAACATTTTGCGAAGGGTTGTGTAATTCATAAACAAAGCAATTAATTACCACCACTTACGGAACCACTATTATTTCCTGGTTCCGAACGGACCAAACGTTTGCGAGTTCACAAATGCTATTCACGCGTACGTTTAATCCCGGACGATTCGTTCGCTCTGGACAAAGTAGTCTGCTAACATTCAAACCCATGAACGCATGCTTTAGAATGGTGATGCGTTTTCCAATTATATATTTTTTCTTTCTGGAAACATATTTTTGTGAACTTGTTGATGGAATGGACTACTAAAGATGTTACCTTTCATTTATAAGAATATTATTTTGGGGTGGTGGTACCCTTTAAATTATTTGTCATTTTATATTCATTTGAAAAAAACAATAAATTCTCATTTTCTTTTCTTCCTTCAAAATATAAATAATTTTGTATTGGTTCTACAATATTTCTATCGTGTTATAAGAAATGTGAAATGGGTAATTAAAGAAATGTGCAATATATCGTATGAAAGAAAACAAAACAACTCCTATTATGTTTCGATATCTATAGAATTGTGATGATACATTTTGAATATATAGCCTGCTCAATAATGGAATTTTCGTGATATGTTTTTATACATGAATTATAATTGTGGATTTGTGTGTGAAGAGCTTTGTACAATATATAATCGGGTATATTATCAACAAGAAAAATCTCCCTGGCATAATTCACACATTTGTAAAGACATGCAATTTGAAAGGTTGTATTCCCTTTTAATCATAATTAGACACATTAATTAAGAAATAATGCTTAGTGAACGTAGTCATATTATCATTTTTGGATCATTAATCTTTTTACAACTATAAACATCAAACCAAATGTGATCATGGCTTCAGCACCGACATTTTTCTGTTTTCAATTGACAGATATTTTTTTATTTTATAAAAATGAACATTTTATATACAATTGTAACTCAATGCTTAAATTGTGTAATCGAACGTCTCACATGTTGTGTTTGCAATAATAACCTCATATACCATGTATACTCGAAGTAAATCAAATATAACGGTCGTACAATATTAGGCATATTATATACATAATAACATATGCGCATTATTTTTTTGAAATAATTATACAATTCTCACTTTGTGTAGCTGTACATGTTATTATTATCTTATTGTAACATGTCGTTGTTTTTTTCAAATCAACCGTACTTGTAGAGTTAACAATTATAGGCACATAGTCCTTTATATATCACTGAATAAATAAAAGCTTTGTTAAAAAGCACTTTCATGCATGACATGGAGATCATTTTCGAAAAATAAAGTAAGTGTTTATGCCAAACTTCATCGTTTTTGGTTTCAAGAAGACAAAAAAGGCGTTTTATTTTAATCATAATGAAAGATTGTATGACTTTATTTTAGCAAATTAAAATATAACGCATATGTATCATGCATCAATTGGACAACCAAATAAATAGTGTATTTTACATTTTGAAAGCGTGTCCGTGCATGATTATGTTTATCATATCCAATTATGAGTGAATGCTATGTATATTATGAGTGTGTCTATTATCGTGTGTGCGTGTATGTATGTGTGTGTGTATGTGTGCTTGTGTGTGTGTGTGTTTGTGTGTGTGTGTGTGTGTGTGTGTGTGTGTGTGTGTGTGTGTGTGTGTGTATGTGTGTGTGTGTGTGTGTGTGTGTGTGTGTGTGTGTGTGTGTGTGTGCGTGTGTGTGTGTGTGTGTGTGTGTGTGTGTGTGTGTGTGTGTGTGTGTGTGTGTGTGTGTGTGTTTGCGCATGTATAATTCATACGATGGAGAGTCGTAAATTTAAAAGGAAAGTCTAGTTATAATCATATGAGGAAACATATTCGCATGAAAACGTTTACATATATAAGCTCTCGTATTGATATTTTCAATACATAAACATAATAATTATGTTTAGGTATCGGCATGTTATAAGTCAATGACTTCCTGCCACGATACCTTCCATACGCTAGATAAAAACTCAATCATCCTTATTTCCTTCTAAAATGTTATCTTGTTTATTTGACATTTTACTCAATGAGTATACTTTGTATTTGTTGTTTGTATCTACATATGGAAATATATATTGAAACATGATACTTGAATAATTAGATGACCAAGAGGTCATAGGTCTCAATAGTTTTCGTGAAATAAATGAACACTCAACACAGTTATTAGTTTCGTTTAGACAAAGTCACCTTGCCAACATTTGTTTGTTTTATTTGTCGTTACATTTACAAGAAATCCCGCTCCATGAGTTGTTACAGTATATCTAAGCGCTACAAATTACACTATTTACCCACGTGCTCAAGAGCACAAGATGCACAAAAGATGCACAAAAGCATCTCAAATAATGACATGTTGACAATTGTTATCATATAAACGTTTTATTTGAATTAGACAATAGCACTGGAAGACGTAATGTTTTATGGATTATGATACATCATGTACGAATGAACAAACGAGAATTCGACTACAAATATGTAAATTCGTTAATATGACGTGTGATATCATACTGTAAAAACATGTTAGGATTCTTATTTTTTACGGATATATCTTGTAAATATAGTTTATACGATTCTCCGTTAGTAATGCGGACACAATTCAGTACGTGTGATGGGTAAAACTTATAGAGCTCAACTATAGCCACGGTTGCAAACAGGCGTTTAAAGTCATATAGCAGTATTGGGAAACGCCCCCGACATGCAAACAAAATAATAATTACACGCAATTCTAGCCGATAATACGAGTTTACATCAAACATGAAAGATCTGCATTGAAAATGAAAAGTTGAGCAATACAATTTTGTTTTTAAATGTATCCCCTACGTTTCAAATAATACGCGTAGGAACAGTATATTATATGCTTTCGATAAGTTCCCCAAAGCGGATTGTTTGGTTTAATTAACATTGTACATTAATTAATTGTACGATTCATTCCTCACTTAGATATTATGTGCATTAAGTACAAATCAACAGTTACGATTATGTGTACTGCCCTTTCATTTAGATGGCTATTTATACATTGTACACTAATTAATTATATTTACATGTTAAACACTGATAATTACATAATTATGATATAAGATAAATCAAAACTAATAGTAGACTAAACTGTTGTTTTATACTAAATTCTTCGAAAATGTGCGGTCTTGAGGGTAATATGGAATGAAACCTATTAAAGCCCAAGATCAGTTTCGGGAAAGTAGCCGAATACATCTAAATGTATCAGTATTGTTGAATATGTATTGAAATAGGGCTCGTGTGTTAAAATCCGAACCAAAGCATCGTTAAATACAGAAATATCGGAAGTATGAGCGAACCGCCACGTGGAGAACCGCGTGGTCGTAATACACGTAGCGTATGAGCGATTCCTCGTTGGCGATATCTATTTCATTGAAATAGATATATAATTTCGCAAATATATCAATTAGTAGGCGGTTTCTTGGCCAGATTTGGATAATCCTATATAAGTATAATTATATTCTTTCACATTATTGGTAATGAGAGCTTCCATTTCATTTTTTTGAGAGGGGGGCGTTTCCAAAACTGGTCTTTACCTTTAAAGTGATTCATGTAAAGTGTCAGATATTGCACAAAATGACATTTAAAACTTCAATCCTATACCAATATCATTGTAAAATAAATTGAAAGATTTTTGAAAGTTTGAAATTCTCATGATTACAATTTTCCAGTTTGAAAACGAGACATACCTGATCATAACTTGAATTTGTGATGTCTTATAGACAAATTATTTGAATCGAATTTACATCCCACATTATAACTGAATTATATATCGCAAACTAAATGTTTGAGTAAAGAAAAAAGAATAAGTACAAACTTATATCTATTTTGATACAAAAAACAACAATAAACAATATGATATTATGATCAAACATTTCCACCACGCATTTGACACAAGTAAGACAATAAAAGCCTAAAATAACCATCGTTGCTTCTGTGATGAGCTGTTTCAATATAAGTCTAAGAATTAATAACGAAACTGGTCTCCGTTGAAAGAAATATATATATTTTATCTTGTAAACTTGAAAGATAAAATAAATAACTCATGAATGTTATCATTCCAACAGCGGTGTCCATTAGTTTCAAGACCAAACATTTGATTTAGCCCAACGTACAGTAGACAGTTGTTCTCGAGTCACAATGTGCCATATTTACAACATAATGTACATGATAATTTACTTACATAATTATGAAAACATCTCCAAAAATGTTTACCCACATAATACGACAACAAAGATATTGTAACGAAATTTGTGTCGTTTTGACGGAACAAATTGTTATGGGATGAAGATGATGATGATAAATGGATGTCTGGATGGCCGAGGTTATAGTTCTAAATCACAGTCATAATCACCATGATCACATTCACTCTGTAAAGCACGTTCCACAAGCTTCGATGTAAAGATAACAGTTGGCGAGAGTTATTCGGTTACTCGTTTATTCTTCCATTAAAAAAAACTTCGTACAGTACAATGACAAACAGGACTAACTCTAAGTATAACTTCTAACTGGACTAACTTCGTACTCAAACTGTCTCGGTAACTTCACTGTTTCAATAAATCACAACCGAATAATAACTTAATAACTGTCTGACTGCTTGCCTAACTGACTTGTACTCAACTTAATAACTGACTTAATAACTGAACGAAGTGAACTGAGCTTAGCTCCAGTGTGAGGTATATAACTCACATCGTGAACGTCACGATCTCATCGACTGAACATAATGAACCCCGAATGAGACAGAGGTCGAGGTATATATAGGCCAGAGGACAAAGGTGACATCTTTAAAGACACCGACTAAGAGGGAACTAAATGCAACAAAGAACGACCTCTAGTGACTTGACATTACAACACTTCTTAGTAATACACCTATTACAGGGCTTAAGATTAAGCTAACGGTGAACATCCAATAAGGGTCAAACACAATAGAGGGTATTGCTGCATGTAGGTGTTAAGTTCATGTCTACAGGATTAAAGAAGGGTAACACAGATTTAATGACATCAAAAAGCATCACCTCTCTTGAGAGGGGTTGAAGGATTACCAGTGGAAAGAAGGGCATACAAAGATGAAGTTAGGCTGAGAGAAAATGGATGGGCAAACAGGGGAAACACACAAAAGCGATGTTATGAATGGCATTGTAATGTGAGGGTTAGTGGGAACTAACACACATGATTTATGTGGGATGAGATGTGCTGGTTGGTAAACATTACAAGAACAAAGAGGCAACAGACTATATACATGGTAAATATAGAGGTCAGTGACTGGGTTCAATAATAATTGCAACACTATCAAATTTTAGTACATTCGTAACAATATACAGGTGGACCTTAAAGGGATCGTTTAACATTGTCCAAATTCACTAAATTTACATAGAGCTCTAGCGGTTCCCTCATACCTTGTTGTATTCGTAATACCAAACTAAACATGTAACATGTTTCAGTTTGTCGAATTGTCCTTTCATCGTCAAATATTTACGATTGAGGTGTTCGGATTGTATTTCATCCACATAAAAGTTATAACCGTGTACAAAGTCAGTTAGAGCGACAATATACTTTTGCATTTTCGCTTATTACTCGGCCATATAACATCCATTTAACGTGATATTTTCACACAATACTAAGTGGACATATAAGATCACAAGCATACACCATGTCAGCAAAGTTACAAAACCGAACACAAAAAGTAACTTCACCCCTAAGCAATTGCCAGTAATTTCATAATTTAATAGATATTCATTACTGAATGGCTGAATGAGCACAGTTTAAATACAAAATGGCCCAATTCAAAAGTCACAAGGTATTACGCATGCCTGTACATTGTGTAAATCCGCTCATTTAGCGGAATCCATTGAATCATGGTTTATGAAACAATACTGTTTGATATTCCATTCATTTTCATTTGTTGATGTTTTTTTTTACCTTACATGGTAAAATGCAATAACTTCAATTGTAAAACAGTGCATTTTTTAATTTTCCACCTCTATTGCAAAATTTGAAATATGACTATTTTTTATCTGTAATGTGTGCTCACTCAACCATGGATTAATGGTTACTTCTTATTTTACACATTGTTTTCCTAACTTGGTTATGAATTTTATAGGCAATTGCTTAGGGGTGAATTTACTTTTGTGTTCGGTTTAGGTCATTCATGAATAAATCTAAACATGGTTTACATTCTACCAATATCACATAAACATAACAAAATCCACCATAGTTTTACTTACATATCATTGGATGAAAGAAGATAAATGTTATACCATCACAATGTACAACCTTATGATTTGTAATGTACTTTTCCCAGTCCTACCTTTTGGAGCTTTTCATCTTTCTCGAATTCAAGTTTTGCTGCACGACGCGATAGGTCATGTAGCTCTGATTCTTTGGGGTCTTCCAAGCCCACCAAGATCTTCAGGTCATTGCAAAGCGACTCACGAAGTGCCACAGAAACATGATCTAATGGTAGGCGCGAGACATTTCCAGCCAATGTTTTCGCAGCTCCGGTTCTCAAAATCAAGCGTACAGCATCATTTTTCTTCTTGTCGAACTCTTGGCGTAGCTTGGTCTTCTCAGCTTCGCATTTCGCGATCAGACGTGCCTTCTTGTCCTTCAACTTCTCGACAGTCTCGCGGTGGGCAGTTTGGATTCCACTCTTGACGTCATCAACGTGCTTCAGGGATGTATGTCGTTCATTTTCAGCAAACTCTGCATGTTGTCTGATGAGCAAGATGGTGGCCTGAGCTTCCTCCTTCAAGGACGCGACTTCCTCGGCGAACAGTTCCTCGTAGTCTTTGGCGCTTTCAACGGAATGTCCAATTTTCTCATGAGTGAACATTCGGCATCGCATGCAGATGAACTTCTTGCAAGTCAGACAGACATCTGTGCAGAAGTGACCGGTATCTCCAGGCTTATGGTCCTTGCAGGGGACCTTCCTCTCTAGAACAACTTTTCCCTTCTTGATGTCGTCGACGCTTGCGACGCGGTGTTCGCGGTTGGGTTCCCAGGAATCGTGCTTCCCATGGCACACACTACACATGTTCTTCTCACAGTCACAGCAGAAATGCACGGCTGGAGGCTGCGCTTCGCAGACATCACAGAGCTGTCCGCTGTCCCTGATGCCCAACACGAGGGACTTCAGGGGCACGTTGGTGGGGAGTGTGGACACATCGCCATTCTTGACGGGTGTTTCCGAGCGGCAGACTGGGCAGGTTATGACGTTCAGAGCACGTAGCACAGAAACAAGTTTCGACAGACATTCTTTGCAAAAGGTGTGTGAACAGGAGAGTAGCTTGGGATCCGTCAGAGCTTCCAGACAGATCGCACACTGCAGGTTTCTGGTCACGATGTGTTCAATGCTGCTCATGGTCGTTGGTGGTGTTGTTGTTTGTGTAGTTGTATTATGTCTGGTAAAGAAGAACAAACGAAGAAAAACAATGAACAAAGTTATTCAGGTTCTACATCTTGAATTTACTCATATAATGCACTAGAAAACCTTAAACAGTGTACATTATAACTTTTCGAAATCCACAAGCAAATAACATGGTACATTATATCAAAATCGTGCTTGGATTATCATCCAATTACTCTGAAGTCATATTCCAATTAAGGGTAGTACTGGTAAACTTTGATAAAATGGGACATTCTTTATAAATATGATTCTGAAGGAAGTACAAAGACTATTGAAGCAATTTTTTTTTTTTTTTTTTGTGTTTTTAATATATATAGTTTCATTAGGTCCAATTTTTTCCCGCCAAACGCTTTTCATTTTTGAATAAATTAGCATAAATTAGTGAAAAAGATAAAATAAAGAATAACGAAGAAAATGATTCAAAATCTATCTTCTCTCATGTTTATCACTGGATTGAAGCCAAATTTGGCAGGTATGTTATCTAACTATATCTCCATCATATGATGAAAGGAATTTTGAAAATATGCATAACATTTGTTTAATTAATTAATTATGCGTATTACCAGATTTGCATTTTAAAAAATGATTTTTTTTTTTTTGAAATATTTTGGAATTTGATAGTGCTATCAAAAAAAGCCATCATCATATTGTGCAATGGTATGAGCCCAACATCCTGTCCAATGTTTAGCCAAATTGGATGATAAATAGTGATTTTTTCAGAAAAAATGTGTGAAAATGACATTTTACAGAAAGTGCATGTAAAGATAACCATTATCCATTGACACGTGTACACTAACGATGTGCAAATATTATGTTTGAATGCATTTATAGTTATTTTTCAGGGCTTGTCATGCTGGATTCATGTTAGGAAGACCATACAGATATGGTATAGATAAACAAAAGTGTATATATCCAATTTGTTTGTGCTTACCAGTACTACCTCCTTAAAACAAAATCGTAACAAATCAGAACACACCTTTAACAGCGATGATGCACAATTCTGAAGATTTATGAACAATTGCTCCTGTCCGCATTAGTCTTCTCCAGCTAATAATTCGTATGCAGGTATGCTTTTAATATATCAGGGCTATTATAACGAAAAGTTGCACTGAACGCAGGGTGAAATGGTTCGCCATGAAATATTGTGAAGATGAATTTAGATTACTGCTAGATGAATACAATTTAAAACGAGTCTCTTAGAACTGTTGAAAAACAAACAATGTTTCCTGAATTAACTTCCTTTCAACCACCGGCTGGTGGAAAACATTATAATAAGTGTATAATAAAATGGAATTGATGTTCAATCCATCCACATGGTTTTAACTAAAACAACGCAATCATTTCTCGGTTGAGAGTTAACATCGTCAGGTGGAAACCTTTATTATACGTGTGATGCGTGTACATATCACAAACCAAATCCAAACGACATGAATGGGTCCAATAAACAAGAACTGAGCATTTCCCTGTTCGGAGTTGGCCATACTTACTTGTGTGCAATAGTGGATGAATTCATTGGGCGTAGAAACGAGAACGAAAGCCGAGGGCAAGTCCACCCTCCCCCCCTACTCTCAGATGCAATTTATGGAATACATTGTTTTACAACGATCACAACACTTAGAAATGATAGGCCTACTGTACTTTAATTGAAAGCTGCACTATTGCCTATCATATTCTACGGTATAACAATTACATGTACTTTAAAATGTAATTCATAGCGAGAAAATTCGGAGTAATAGACGTGCCTTCTTAGTGGAGGCCACCCCTTTCAAATATCATCGAACACCTTTCTTGGTTGCAAGCTGGCGACACGGCTACCACTGGATTATTGAAGCATCAACTTACAATGACTGTTGATTTGATCGTGTTTTTTCTTTATTCTTTTGCGGAATAGTTTGATGTTGAGTATTGTCATGATTGTGGAACTTCCCCAGAACGAAGTTCACTTAATTGTGCGCTTTATAAACAGCGAGCTAGTACACGGGCTCTCGAATACGATGGATGCTGATATGTATACACGTTATGCATATCACACGCACTGACACAAAATATTATAATTCCTACATACAGTTATATATATAACAAAAAGCAGACAAATTACACTAATCCACATTCAGTCTACTTAATTTGAAAGTTCAAAGTCTATATAAAGTATATTCTTTGTAGTGTTTACTGGCTACCTTATTCTACAACTTTATTGGTTTCATTTGAATTTGCAATTATATTTATGTCGGTCTAGTGTAACAATTATACTGAACATACTTTGTCAGATTAGTAAATAATACATACCATTTATCGGTCCATAACACATGTTCCGTTATATATCAATATAGGAACCACGTTTACGTAACTATATTGTACATTTCCATACATAAGGTACTTGGTTACATTTTGGTGGCCAGAATGCCAGAATCACATACATAATACCACTGGTAACTTTGTTGACATGTGCAAAAACTGATGAATGGGTGATGCAATATATATTGTTGTTATCTCATTTGTCCACAGGTTATTGTGTGAAGATTTCAAGTCAAATGGACATTGCATGGCCAAGTAATGAGCGAAAATGCAAAGTGATATTCACTAACTCACTGCACTCACTTTGTGAACAGTTTCAAAACTCCAACGAAGTTTTTATTATCTGAATACTTCGATCGTACATATCTTTGTAACGAAAGGGAAATTTGAAAAACCTAAGCCTGTCCCATGATTCTATTTTTAATACGAATACAACAAGGTATGAGGAAACGTACCGCTAGAATTAAAATTTAATTTTGAGGATTTGGACAATGTCCCTTTAAGGATAGTCTTTATTCAATGTGAACATACTTTTAATAATGGTTGATCAATATAATACTGTTTAGCTACTTTCCCACATTATTAATTGGACAAATGTATTCGTATCACTCATCCTTCTCAGACACATAGCAAGGATTGTTCTACGGGCAGACAGGGGGGGGGGGGGGATGTGTGCATCATTAACAAACGCGGCAATCGGTTATAGCCGAGACCGAGATAACTGGTTGAGTTGTGTTAAGCACGGCGCAGACAGAGCCGACTCGACCCGATCCGACTGGTTTTCAGTCAGGCTATAGTCAGTTTCGTCAGACAAATTGAAGTAAGCGGGGGAGTGTGGGTAGGGGGTGTCCGTAGAAAATAACCGCAGCCGAGGACGAGACCAGGACCGGTCACAAATTTCGAGGCTGAGACCAAGACATTTCTTGAATTATGTAAGGGGGTGGGGATGGGGGTAGGGGGTGTCCATCCCCCTGCCCCCAGGCCTGTGTACGCCTATAATTGGTATTTACAGTATAGGTAGGACGGGTTCGTTCACGAGTAAATTTACCGAGAATTAGTCTCTTCTCAACGAGAATTTACATTAATTTGTTTTACGCAAGCGCCAATTTACGTGAGCTTTCATGAATTGCATATAGTATATCTGTTGGGTCACGTAACCCAACACTTCGTAGATTTGGGTGACCTGTTTCACAAAAGGTACAGAACCTTTACGTGACGTGACGTGAACGTGACGTGACTGTTCGTACCAAGCCGCCCGAAATCAACCCCGAGACCTCCGGATTGTTAGACTGGTGGTCAACCATCGGGTTCAATTCCCAGCAAGGCCTTATTTTCTTTGCTCATTTTCATTAATAAATTAAGCAAGTCTGTTGTGCTAGACTAGTTCAGGACAACAAATGAGGTAATATATATGGCTTTAAACCTCTTTAAATAATGCAATGTTACTTCAAACCCTTTTTTTATCATTTAGACACCTCAAACATCCGACTTTAAACATAAGAAGTTGGAATATGTTTCTGTACATCTAACAACGCCATAAATAAAACTATTTGATGCAAAGACCCTTATGCCCTTTCTATATACATTAGGGTTATTTGTACAAGGACCCCAAAACGATTTGTCACAACAAGAAACAATTAATTTCAGAACTGGCTTTGTCAATTACAATCATCATAATAGTTCAATCACCATTCATAATAATTCATAATAAAAAAAGTTACAATGAATAATATGAATTATTGCTTCACCAAAACAAGCACAATTGGAATTTCGACACAAATTTTGTTCTTGATATCAAATAAAATGTCATGAAAATTCATATTCATAGAATGCTAGACCTAGACATACATTTAAGAAATTCTTACCAGCAAATAATATCAACTGACATAATTGTTCAGTAGCAGGATGTAGAATGTTAAAGAAGACTTGCTCTCTTCCTACAGTGGCTTGTGTTCTGTCTGTAGCCAGACAACTTTGTTGCTACAGTTGAAGACTTCTGGACGCTGAAGCCACTTCCACGGAGAAACATATCAATGGTATTCAATGGTAAACAAAGGATTGTTCCTGATCACCAAACGTCATACAAACATTGCCCTTTTTCTACGATAGCTGTTGTTATTTAGGTTACCAGATGCCTTTTATGCTAAGAAGACAACTACCGTTAAGTTTATCTAAACCGAACACAAAAAGTAACTTCATCCCTAAGCAATTGCCCATAATTTCATAACCAATTATTGTTTCAAGATGTCATCTTACCACAATATTGGCACAGTTGTTATGTTCGATATGTGCGAAAATCAGAGATATTCATTACTTTATGGCTGAATGAGCATAGATTAAAGACAAAATGGCCCAATTCAAAAGTCACAAGGTATTGCGCGTGCCTGTACATTGTTGTGAATCCGCACATGTGGCAGAATGCATTGATCATGGTTTATGAGACAATGTTTGTTTGATATTCCATTCATTTTGATTATTTGATGGCACATGTGGTAAAATGCATTAATTGCAATTGTAAAACAGTCCATTTTTAAATTTTCCAACTCTCAATAATTTGTAATGATGATAATACTTTTGCGAATTTTGAAATATGACTATTTTGTCTGTTATGTGTGCTCACTCAACCATGGATTAATGGTTACCTCTTATTTTTACACATTGTTTTCCTAACTACGATATGGATATATTGGCAAGACGAAATCTTGAAAAGATTCTTGGTTATGAAATTATGGGCAATTGCTTAGGGGTGAAGTTACTTTTTGTGTTCGGTTTAGTAAGGGTGGAGCTGGAGGGGTTCGCATATCAGTGCATGAATCTAAATTAAAAGAGTCACTCCAGGATAAAGAGTATTATATAATTGTTGTTCTTCTTCGACAGTGCTCTTCTGTGTGTTGTCAAATAAGTGTGATGCTATGCTAGACAATGATCCCTTGATGCTGGACTCACATCTAGGGGGTTACACATCGGTATTTTTTGTAATGTCCCCTTATGTGTCCTATTGGTTTTTTTCGGATAAATCTGGTACCAAGGTGGATTCATTTTCACTAACATTTTCATGATATCCATGATGTAAGTTAAAGGGATAGTTCAATTCGGGTTGGGAGGGCACTTCAATAAATAATTGTTTGTGTGCCGTAAAGAAAAAATACGTGTACTATTTGAAAAAGCACATGATTTCGGATACAAAATACTTCGTTTTATCAACATTAGTTCAGAAACAGTTGAAAAAGCCATACATAATATTTTGGGAATAAATGACGACCCCAAATCTATTCATCAATTTGAGAAAATATTTATCCAGCCTAAATATTTGTGTAAATATAACAAAGAATATTCTTCAGAACCGTTTTGGTAATCTGTTCATTTGATTTGTTATAACATAGCAAATTTAATTCGCAAGTTGTGATAGAAATATTTGAAGAGCGCCATCTTGAGTCAATGGCTGCATGAAAACAGACTAAATATTAGGTTTTTATTTTTGTTTGTGGGTAGCCTACTATTAAAGCACGGTTGAATAGTAATTTCTAATTTTCAATGATTAATTCCAAGTTTTAGTTATTTATATTCGGTTGACCCAAACTGTACTAGCCATCATTATGCCATGTTGTCATATTTTCCCATTCACGCTGATATGAATTATATGTTTGTTTGCGTCCAGTAGTGATTATCTGAAATAACACGGATGCCGTCGATCATGAACATCATCCATTGGTGTCACAATTGGATACAGTGAAACTCGTAATGATTCGAAAGTAAAATGGAATTCAATTTCAGTAATATATTAATAAATGTATAGTCGCGCTTGTATATATATATTATACATTATACTATATACATGCATATTTTTTAATATTTTCGGTAAGTGTATATTTTATAAGGAGAATAAATCGCGACGGATGTTTGAGTTTAATTGTCATGTATACTAAATGTATAATTACATTTATTAACACAAATGTAGAAACATATTGCAGTTAAATGTTTATTTACTAGCCGTAAATAGACATATTTAGTAATTATCAGTACCGATCGTATTGTCATTTATCTTTCAATAACTGAATAATGCAGCGTAATTGTATTATTTGTAGCGAATTGAGCGGTCAGGTCGTTTAATAAAATATTTGAAAATGTATATGTTCTGTACATAGTATTCATTTTTAGGCCCGTTTTAGGTTGCACGTTTATCACAAAGGTTACACTGCAAAAACGAAGGTGTTATATTAACACCACTGGTATCTATATTGGTCTACACCAGCCCGGTGTAGACCAATATAAACCAAACACAAAAAGTAACTACCCCCCCCCCCCCCCCCCCGTAAAAAAAAATCAACTGCTCATAATTTCATAACCGATAAGTGTGTTAAAATGTCATCTTACCTCAATATGTTTACGTTTATGTAAATTTTGTGTGAAAATCACAGATATTCACAACTTTATGTCTGAATGAACACAGCTAAAGACAAAATGGCCCAATTCAAAAGTCACAAGACATTGCGCGTGCCTGTGCATTGTTTTGAATCCGTACATGTGGCGGAATTCATTCATTATGGTTAACATGGTTTATGGAACCATGCTGTTTGATATTCCAACCATTTTGATTTTTTAATGGCACATTATGGTTAAATGCATTAATTGCAATTGTAAAAGAGTTCATTTTGAGATTTGTCAATACTCAGTAAACTGTAATGATAATATTACTATAGCAAAGTTTTGGAAATATGGCAATTTTCTCTTTACTGTGTGCTTACTTAACCGTGCATTAATGGTTACCTCTTATTTGTACACATCATTTTCCTAATTACCAAAGAGATATTTTGGCAAGACGAAATCTTGAAACGATTCTTGGTTATAAAAGTATGAAGAATTATTTAGGGGGTAGTTACTTTTTGTATTCGGTTTAGATAGCAGTGGTGTTAATTTAAATGTATCCGTAAATGCTCAATTGTTTAGTGGAGATTAACATTCTCTTTCGTGTATGTGTGTATGTTTGTGTGTGTATTTGTGTGTGCATGTATGTGTGTGTGTGTGTGTGTGTGTGTGTGTGTGCGTGTGTGTGTGTGTGTGTGTGTGTGTGTGTGTGTGTGTGTGTGTGTGTGTTTGCGCATGTATAATTCATACGATGGAGAGTCGTAAATTTAAAAGGAAAGTCTAGTTATAATCATATGAGGAAACATATTCGCATGAAAACGTTTACATATATAAGCTCTCGTATTGATATTTTCAATACATAAACATAATAATTATGTTTAGGTATCGGCATGTTATAAGTCAATGACTTCCTGCCACGATACCTTCCATACGCTAGATAACAACTCAATCATCCTTATTTCCTTCTGTGTCTTACTTATGTTATATCTTCTAAATGTTATCTTGTTTATTTGACATTTTACTCAATGAGTATACTTTGTATTTGTTGTTTGTATCTACATATGGAAATATATATTGAAACATGATACTTGAATAATTAGATGACCAAGAGGTCATAGGTCTCAATAGTTTTCGTGAAATAAATGAACACTCAACACAGTTATTAGTTTCGTTTAGACAAAGTCACCTTGCCAACATTTGTTTGTTTTATTTGTCGTTACATTTACAAGAAATCCCGCTCCATGAGTTGTTACAGTATATCTAAGCGCTACAAATTACACTATTTACCCACGTGCTCAAGAGCACAAGATGCACAAAAGATGCACAAAAGCATCTCAAATAATGACATGTTGACAATTGTTATCATATAAACGTTTTATTTGAATTAGACAATAGCACTGGAAGACGTAATGTTTTATGGATTATGATACATCATGTACGAATGAACAAACGAGAATTCGACTACAAATATGTAAATTCGTTAATATGACGTGTGATATCATACTGTAAAAACATGTTAGGATTCTTATTTTTTACGGATATATCTTGTAAATATAGTTTATACGATTCTCCGTTAGTAATGCGGACACAATTCAGTACGTGTGATGGGTAAAACTTATAGAGCTCAACTATAGCCACGGTTGCAAACAAGCGTTTAAAGTCATATAGCAGTATTGGGAAACGCCCCCGACATGCAAACAAAATAATAATTACACGCAATTCTAGCCGATAATACGAGTTTACAACAAACATGAAAGATCTGCATTGAAAATGAAAAGTTGAGCAATACAATTTTGTTTTAAAATGTATCCCCTACGTTTCAAATAATACGCGTAGGAACAGTATATAATATGCTTTCGATAAGTTCCCCAAAGCGGATTGTTTGGTTTAATTAACATTGTACATTAATTAATTGTACGATTCATTCCTCACTTAGATATTATGTGCATTAAGTACAAATCAACAGTTACGATTATGTGTACTGCCCTTTCATTTAGATGGCTATTTATACATTGTACACTAATTAATTATATTTACATGTTAAACACTGATAATTACATAATTATGATATAAGATAAATCAAAACTAATAGTAGACTAAACTGTTGTTTTATACTAAATTCTTCGAAAATGTGCGGTCTTGAGGGTAATATGGAATGAAACCTATTAAAGCCCAAGATCAGTTTCGGGAAAGTAGCCGAATACATCTAAATGTATCAGTATTGTTGAATATTTATTGAAATAGGGCTCGTGTGTTAAAATCCGAACCTAAGCATCGTTAAATACAGAAATATCGGAAGTATGAGCGAACCGCCACGTGGAGAACCGCGTGGTCGTAATACACGTAGCGTATGAGCGATTCCTCGTTGGCGATATCTATTTCATTGAAATAGATATATAATTTCGCAAATATATCAATTAGTAGGCGGTTTCTTGGCCAGATTTGGATAATCCTATATAAGTATAATTATATTCTTTCACATTATTGGTAATGAGAGCTTCCATTTCATTTTTTTGAGAGGGGGGCGTTTCCAAAACTGGTCTTTACCTTTAAAGTGATTCATGTAAAGTGTCAGATATTGCACAAAATGACATTTGAAACTTCAATCCTATACCAATATCATTGTAAAATAAATTGAAAGATTTTTGAAAGTTTGAAAGAAAACGAACACTGTTTGTGAAAAAACGAATATTGAGTTAATATTTTATCACCGAATACTGATGGTCTGTTGTAGATTTGTCGCAGTAATAATCATCCGTTTGATCTTGACGATATTCGCACCCGTGTATACAGGCGGTACGGAATTCATTAAAATTGCGCACGCACGGCTCAAAGTTCAGTGGGTCGAGAAGATTTCCCACGCACGCTGGCCGGACGTGCTCAGCGACGACTATCAAAACCGTTAGCTAACGCTTTTGAAATAATGATTTTCAATGATAATTATCTTCATACTAAAGGGACGTTTGAAAAAATCGAACCCTATTTTATTCTTCTCTTACCATAAGCTAAACAACACGGCAGAAGAGAAACGAGGAAGCTCCAAGTATTTTTCGTGGAGTTTGACACTTTACCTGGATCATTTTAAATAATAAGTTTGAATGCAGCATTGTAAATCTAAACAACCAAATTCTCATGATTACAATTTTCCAGTTTGAAAACGAGACATACCTGATCATAACTTGAATTTGTGATGTCTTATAGACAAATTATTTGAATCGAATTTACATCCCACATTATAACTGAATTATATATCGCAAACTAAATGTTTGAGTAAAGAAAAAAGAATAAGTACAAACTTATATCTATTTTGATACAAAAAACAACAATAAACAATATGATATTATGATCAAACATTTCCACCACGCATTTGACACAAGTAAGACAATAAAAGCCTAAAATAACCATCGTTGCTTCTGTGATGAGCTGTTTCAATATAAGTCTAAGAATTAATAACGAAACTGGTCTCCGTTGAAAGAAATATATATATTTTATCTTGTAAACTTGAAAGATAAAATAAATAACTCATGAATGTTATCATTCCAACAGCGGTGTCCATTAGTTTCAAGACCAAACATTTGATTTAGCCCAACGTACAGTAGACAGTTGTTCTCGAGTCACAATGTGCCATATTTACAACATAATGTACATGATAATTTACTTACATAATTATGAAAACATCTCCAAAAATGTTTACCCACATAATACGACAACAAAGATATTGTAACGAAATTTGTGTTGTTTTGACGGAACAAATTGTTATGGGATGAAGTTGATGATGATAAATGGATGTCTGGATGGCCGAGGTTATAGTTCTAAATCACAGTCATAATCACCATGATCACATTCACTCTGTAAAGCACGTTCCACAAGCTTCGATGTAAAGATAACAGTTGGCGAGAGTTATTCGGTTACTCGTTTATTCTTCCATAAAAAAAAAACTTCGTACAGTACAATGACAAACAGGACTAACTCTAAGTATAACTTCTAACTGGACTAACTTCGTACTCAAACTGTCTCGGTAACTTCACTGTTTCAATAAATCACAACCGAATAATAACTTAATAACTGTCTGACTGCTTGCCTAACTGACTTGTACTCAACTTAATAACTGACTTAATAACTGAACGAAGTGAACTGAGCTTAGCTCCAGTGTGAGGTATATAACTCACATCGTGAACGTCACGATCTCATCGACTGAACATAATGAACCCCGAATGAGACAGAGGTCGAGGTATATATAGGCCAGAGGACAAAGGATGACATCTTTAAAGACACCGACTAAGAGGGAACTAAATGCAACAAAGAACGACCTCTAGTGACTTGACATTACAACACTTCTTAGTAATACACCTATTACAGGGCTTAAAGGGCATCAAGCGTGGGGATGCTACATAGCGGGTCGCCATTTTGAACTGGGTTAGTTTGCGCGCACCGCATGACACTGAGCTAACGTGCATTACGCACCGTGCGCAACGTGTATGCAAGATGGCGCCGCGCATCTCATTTGACGAATCTGAACTACCTTTAAGATTAAGCTAACGGTGAACATCCAATAAGGGTCAAACACAATAGAGGGTATTGCTGCATGTAGGTGTTAAGTTCATGTCTACAGGATTAAAGAAGGGTAACACAGATTTAATGACATCAAAAAGCATCACCGCTCTTGAGAGGGGTTGAAGGATTACCAGTGGAAAGAAGGGCATACAAAGATGAAGTTAGGCTGAGAGAAAATGGATGGGCAAACAGGGGAAACACACAAAAGCGATGTTATGAATGGCATTGTAATGTGAGGGTTAGTGGGAACTAACACACATGATTTATGTGGGATGAGATGTGCTGGTTGGTAAACATTACAAGAACAAAGAGGCAACAGACTATATACATGGTAAATATAGAGGTCAGTGACTGGGTTCAATAATAATTGCAACACTATCAAATTTTAGTACATTCGTAACAATATACAGGTGGACCTTAAAGGGATCGTTTAACATTGTCCAAATTCACTAAATTTACATAGAGCTCTAGCGGTTCCCTCATACCTTGTTGTATTCGTAATACCAAACTAAACATGTAACATGTTTCAGTTTGTCGAATTGTCCTTTCATCGTCAAATATTTACGATTGAGGTGTTCGGATTGTATTTCATCCACATAAAAGTTATAACCGTGTACAAAGTCAGTTAGAGCGACAATATACTTTTGCATTTTCGCTAATTACTCGGCCATATAACATCCATTTAACGTGATATTTTCACACAATACTAAGTGGACATATAAGATCACAAGCATACACCAACACTCTGTGACTTTTTTTTCTACATGTAAGCAAAGTTACAAAACCGAACACAAAAAGTAACTTCACCCCTAAGCAATTGCCAGTAATTTCATAATTTAATAGATATTCATTACTGAATGGCTGAATGAGCACAGTTTAAATACAAAATGGCCCAATTCAAAAGTCACAAGGTATTACGCATGCCTGTACATTGTGTAAATCCGCTCATTTAGCGGAATCCATTGAATCATGGTTTATGAAACAATACTGTTTGATATTCCATTCATTTTCATTTGTTGATGTTTTTTTTTACCTTACATGGTAAAATGCAATAACTTCAATTGTAAAACAGTGCATTTTTTAATTTTCCACCTCTATTGCAAAATTTGAAATATGACTATTTTTTATCTGTAATGTGTGCTCACTCAACCATGGATTAATGGTTACCTCTTATTTTACACATTGTTTTCCTAACTTGGTTATGAATTTTATAGGCAATTGCTTAGGGGTGAATTTACTTTTGTGTTCGGTTTAGGTCATTCATGAATAAATCTAAACATGGTTTACATTCTACCAATATCACATAAACATAACAAAATCCACCATAGTTTTACTTACATATCATTGGATGAAAGAAGATAAATGTTATACCATCACAATGTACAACCTTATGATTTGTAATGTACTTTTCCCAGTCCTACCTTTTGGAGCTTTTCATCTTTCTCGAATTCAAGTTTTGCTGCACGACGCGATAGGTCATGTAGCTCTGATTCTTTGGGGTCTTCCAAGCCCACCAAGATCTTCAGGTCATTGCAAAGCGACTCACGAAGTGCCACAGAAACATGATCTAATGGTAGGCGCGAGACATTTCCAGCCAATGTTTTCGCAGCTCCGGTTCTCAAAATCAAGCGTACAGCATCATTTTTCTTCTTGTCGAACTCTTGGCGTAGCTTGGTCTTCTCAGCTTCGCATTTCGCGATCAGACGTGCCTTCTTGTCCTTCAACTTCTCGACAGTCTCGCGGTGGGCAGTTTGGATTCCACTCTTGACGTCATCAACGTGCTTCAGGGATGTATGTCGTTCATTTTCAGCAAACTCTGCATGTTGTCTGATGAGCAAGATGGTGGCCTGAGCTTCCTCCTTCAAGGACGCGACTTCCTCGGCGAACAGTTCCTCGTAGTCTTTGGCGCTTTCAGCGGAATGTCCAATTTTCTCATGAGTGAACATTCGGCATCGCATGCAGATGAACTTCTTGCAAGTCAGACAGACATCTGTGCAGAAGTGACCGGTATCTCCAGGCTTATGGTCCTTGCAGGGGACCTTCCTCTCTAGAACAACTTTTCCCTTCTTGATGTCGTCGACGCTTGCGACGCGGTGTTCGCGGTTGGGTTCCCAGGAATCGTGCTTCCCATGGCACACACTACACATGTTCTTCTCACAGTCACAGCAGAAATGCACGGCTGGAGGCTGCGCTTCGCAGACATCACAGAGCTGTCCGCTGTCCCTGATGCCCAACACGAGGGACTTCAGGGGCACGTTGGTGGGGAGTGTGGACACATCGCCATTCTTGACGGGTGTTTCCGAGCGGCAGACTGGGCAGGTTATGACGTTCAGAGCACGTTGCACAGAAACAAGTTTCGACAGACATTCTTTGCAAAAGGTGTGTGAACAGGAGAGTAGCTTGGGATCCGTCAGAGCTTCCAGACAGATCGCACACTGCAGGTTTCTGGTCACGATGTGTTCAATGCTGCTCATGGTCGTTGGTGGTGTTGTTGTTTGTGTAGTTGTATTATGTCTGGTAAAGAAGAACAAACGAAGAAAAACAATGAACAAAGTTATTCAGGTTCTACATCTTGAATTTACTCATATAATGCGCTAGAAAACCTTAAACAGTGTACATTATAACTTTTCGAAATCCACAAGCAAATAACATGGTACATTATATCAAAATCGTGCTTGGATTATCATCCAATTAGTCTGAAGTCATATTCCAATTAAGGGTAGTACTGGTAAACTTTGATAAAATGGGACATTCTTTATAAATATGATTCTGAAGGAAGTACAAAGACTATTGAAGCAATTTTTGTTTTTGTTTTTTTGTGTTTTTAATATATATAGTTTCATTAGGTCCAATTTTTTCCCGCCAAACGCTTTTCATTTTTGAATAAATTAGCATAAATTAGTGAAAAAGATAAAATAAAGAAAAACGAAGAAAATGATTCAAAATCTATCTTCTCTCATGTTTATCACTGGATTGAAGCCAAATTTGGCAGGTATGTTATCTAACTATATCTCCATCATATGATGAAAGGAATTTTGAAAATATGCATAACATTTGTTTAATTAATTAATTATGCGTATTACCAGATTTGCATTTAAAAAAATGATATTTTTTTTTGTTGAAATATTTTGGAATTTGATAGTGCTATCAAAAAAAGCCATCATCATATTGTGCAATGGTATGAGCCCAACATCCTGTCCAATGTTTAGCCAAATTGGATGATAAATAGTGATTTTTTTTAGAAAAAATGTGTGAAAATGACATTTTACAGAAAATGCATGTAAAGATAACCATTATCCATTGACACGTGTACACTAACGATGTGCAAATATTATGTTTGAATGCATTTATAGTTATTTTTCAGGGCTTGTCATGCTGGATTCATGTTAGGAAGACCATACAGATATGGTATAGATAAACAAAAGTGTATATATCCAATTTGTTTGTGCTTACCAGTACTACCTCCTTAAAACAAAATCGTAACAAATCAGAACACACCTTTAACAGCGATGATGCACAATTCTGAAGATTTATGAACAATTGCTCCTGTCCGCATTAGTCTTCTCCAGCTAATAATTCGTATGCAGGTATGCTTTTAATATATCAGGGCTATTATAACGAAAAGTTGCACTGAACGCAGGGTGAAATGGTTCGCCATGAAATATTGTGAAGATGAATTTAGATTACTGCTAGATGAATACAATTTAAAACGAGTCTCTTAGAACTGTTGAAAAACAAACAATGTTTCCTGAATTAACTTCCTTTCAACCACCGGCTGGTGGAAAACATTATAATAAGTGTATAATAAAATGGAATTGATGTTCAATCCATCCACATGGTTTTAACTAAAACAACGCAATCATTTCTCGGTTGAGAGTTAACATCGTCAGGTGGAAACCTTTATTATACGTGTGATGCGTGTACATATCACAAACCAAATCCAAACGACATGAATGGGTCCAATAAACAAGAACTGAGCATTTCCCTGTTCGGAGTTGGCCATACTTACTTGTGTGCAATAGTGGATGAAATCATTGGGCGTAGAAACGGGAACGAAAGCCGAGGGCAAGTCCACCCTCCCCCCCTACTCTCAGATGCAATTTATGGAATACATTGTTTTACAACGATCACAACACTTAGAAATGATAGGCCTACTGTACTTTAATTGAAAGCTGCACTATTGCCTATTATATTCTACGGTATAACAATTACATGTACTTTAAAATGTAATTCATAGCGAGAAAATTCGGAGTAATAGACGTGCCATCTTAGTGGAGGCCACCCCTTTCAAATATCATCGAACACCTTTCTTGGTTGCAAGCTGGCGACACGGCTACCACTGGATTATTGAAGCATCAACTTACAATGACTGTTGATTTGATCGTGTTTTTTCTTTATTCTTTTGCGGAATAGTTTGATGTTGAGTATTGTCATGATTGTGGAACTTCCCCAGAACGAAGTTCACTTAATTGTGCGCTTTATAAACAGCGAGCTAGTACACGGGCTCTCGAATACGATGGATGCTGATATGTATACACGTTATGCATATCACACGCACTGACACAAAATATTATAATTCCTACATACAGTTATATATATAACAAAAAGCAGACAAATTACACTAATCCACATTCAGTCTACTTAATTTGAAAGTTCAAAGTCTATATAAAGTATATTCTTTGTAGTGTTTACTGGCTACCTTATTCTACAACTTTATTGGTTTCATTTGAATTTGCAATTATATTTATGTCGGTCTAGTGTAACAATTATACTGAACATACTTTGTCAGATTAGTAAATAATACATACCATTTATCGGTCCATAACACATGTTCCGTTATATATCAATATAGGAACCACGTTTACGTAACTATATTGTACATTTCCATACATAAGGTACTTGGTTACATTTTGGTGGCCAGAATGCCAGAATCACATACATAATACCACTGGTAACTTTGTTGACATGTGCAAAAACTGATGAATGTGTGATGCAATATATATTGTTGTTATCTCATTTGTCCACAGGTTATTGTGTGAAGATTTCAAGTCAAATGGACATTGCATGGCCAAGTAATGAGCGAAAATGCAAAGTGATATTCACTAACTCACTGCACTCACTTTGTGAACAGTTTCAAAACTCCAACGAAGTTTTTATTATCTGAATACTTCGATCGTACATATCTTTGTAACGAAAGGGAAATTTGAAAAACCTAAGCCTGTCCCATGATTCTATTTTTAATACGAATACAACAAGGTATGAGGAAACGTACCGCTAGAATTAAAATTTAATTTTGAGGATTTGGACAATGTCCCTTTAAGGATAGTCTTTATTCAATGTGAACATACCTTTAATAATGGTTGATCAATATAATACTGTTTAGCTACTTTCCCACATTATTAATTGGACAAATGTATTCGTATCACTCATCCTTCTCAGACCCATAGCAAGGATTGTTCTACGGGCAGACGGGGGGGGGGGGGGGGGGGGGGGTGTGTGCATCATTAACAAACGCGGCAATCGGTTATAGCCGAGACCGAGATAACTGGTTGAGTTGTGTTAAGCACGGCGCAGACAGTGCCGACTCGACCCGATCCGACTGGTTTTCAGTCAGGCTATAGTCAGTTTCGCTCAGTCGGAGCCAATCCAACATGTTTTATCGGCCTCGAATGACCCCCGGTTGGCATTTGACTGGAAAAACCGGAGTCCTGAGGCAGCGTTAATCAGGCTGAAAACCAGTCGGATCGGGTCAAGTCGGCTCTGTGTTCGGTGGGCTTTAGATTTGTGTTTCTGTGTCTGATTGTTGTTGTTGTTGTTGTTGTTGATGTTGCAGTATTTCCCATGTTTAGGAAGGGGGTAACGAACTCACCGGACGCCCCACCCCCCCCCCCCTTCTCCCACCCCCCCCCCCCCCCCCCCCCCTCTCCCCCGCCTAAGTACCGTTATACCAACGATAATACAACCAGCTACAACGAAATCAACATACTCCCTTTTACGAGTTATTCATATTTTGTATTGTCATGGAAATGTGGGGGCGTGTTATTTTTTTTTTTTTTTTTTGACTCTCTTTCATCGGCTTACATGGCGTGGTACGCGAATCCTCGTATCGACATGCACTGATCATGACATATCGCGTTATGGGACAGTGACTGAATTGTGCAGCAGTAATGAACGATGTGTTATTTAGTGCTTGGTAAATCTGATCAAGGTTTCCTGGCATTTTACAACATAGCCACACTCATCAAACACACCATAGTAATGGAGAAACCCTAGGCGAGTCATCACACCATCTGAAGTATTCGATCAAGACCTATTTCTAACGATTTGGGTAAGCAACCAATATAATTACATATCAGTTCGTTAACGTGACAAATACGTCATCATGCGAATAGGTTATTATTGAGAATTTGGGAACCGTAGGGCATTCATCATATTAAGATATAATAATATATATTATATGTTAACTTAAAGGGTTACATATTGTTTGTTTTCTCCAGTACGTACAAATCAGCGAGGAATTGTGGGGGACAAGTTGGGAAATCTTCATTGTTCAAAATGACAGAATACATGCAAGCAATTAATAAGGTTCAGCTTTATAAATTACATTAAAATTCAACAACTGTCATGTTTGATGTATAATCATAATCAGGTTATCAATTAACTGTAGGGTTTATATTATTATGTCCTCTTCACATTAATATCAACACAGGTTTTACGTTTCATAGACCATGGCGAGTCTGGACACCTTGACCCTCAACCTGCCGCAGTGTCCGATCTGTGCTTGCCTCCTGACTGACCCGAAGACCCTCTCCTGTTCGCACACATTCTGCAAGGCCTGCTTGACCAACCTCCTGTCTTCGCTAGACCAAGTCGCTCCCGAGTCAGTCGCATGTCCGCTCTGTGGTTTGGTTACAGACGTCAAAGACGGTAACGTATCACGTCTACTATCTGAGGCATCGCTGAAATTTCGCGCTCTAAATATTAAAAAGAACGGAGCGCCTTGTGAGGTATGTGATAAGAAATCAAGAGCTGCGGTTTATTGCCGTGATTGCGGTGAGAGCATGTGTACTTCATGTCGCAAGGCACACGATGGGTGGAAACCAAACACCGCACATACAGTATTAAACACAGAAGATATTTTGTTTGGTAAGGTATTTCCTAAGAAGGTAGTTTGCTGCAAAGAGCACGCGGCAGGGGATGAGAGTCCTGTATGCACCGAGGTATGCATCACATGCAAGAAGTACCTCTGCACCCGCTGTTCCATCTTGGACCATGAGAAAGAGGGACATGTGGTGAAGAGAACCAGGGATTATGACGCAGCCTTCACAGAGGAAGTCGTAGACTTGCAAAGAGAAGCCGATTCGAAGATATCAGCTTTGAAGAAGTATCTCGATGTCGTAGAAGAAGAAAAACAAAAGTCATTACATCACATTGACGCGGTCATTAAACAGATAGTAAACAGCTACGATAAGTCGGTACAGCGATTATGCGAAGAGATGGCAATTCCCAATGAGAAATGCGACGGTGAAAAGGGAAAACTGAACGAGGAGTTTGACAGAATCATGGCTGAGGATGATACGTCGATGGACGTCATTGAAACCGCCGGAGAACTGGTGGAGAAGAGTTCCAAGGTACCGCTGGATGAAGACACGGTGATCATCAGAGATTCACTGTGTAATGAAATGAGAACAGTATTGGAGAGTATAGAACCTCCGACAAATGACGTGGCTACTGAAATATCTTCTCGCGCAAAGAAGTTTGAATACGAACGAAATGAAGAGCTTGAGACGATGGAAATCGGGAAGGTGCAGTACAGTGAGTGGAAACTGAAAGCTGATGTAGCGCTCTCCACAGCTGATACCATGAATTGCATGGCTGCCGCACCAGGCAGTATAATGGCTGTAGGATGTAACAAAGGAGAGCACGGTATCGAGCTATACTCTGATGACGGGCAGCTGCAGCAGAGAGTGCTCAAGGGAGTAAAAGTCCTCGGGATAGCCTTCTTGTCTGATGGCCGGTGTGCTGTACTCGACAATACTAACGAGGATATACTCAATGTATCCTTGTACACACGAGGGTGGGAGAAGGTTGATGCGAGGTTTGAGACTCTGAGTTGGGATGAAGGTGGGTTAGGTGATCTCACTGTAGACAGCGATGATCACATCTATGTAGGTTACAGGAAACCCAAGAAGATTCAGGTATTCACCCCAGCAGGTGGGAAGTCATTCAGGGAGATAGCATGTCGTGGGAATGGGCCAGAGCAGATATTTGCGATGCAGTCTAGTGAGAAGATGGTTGCGAGATACCACTATAATTCTGCATACGTGATAAATGAGTCGGGCGATGCACAGCATAAGCTCATAAAAAGTGCAGATATTTCCGTATTTCCTGCCGTAGGCAAGGATGATACAATCCTCATAGCCACCGTGAACAAGCAGAGGGACATAGTCACCATCGAGCGTTACACGAGCGAGCTGCAACACATGGCGACTCTCGTCACTGATCACGTGATACAGAAAACAAAGAGGGATTATTGGGCTTACCTTCAACAGTTCACATCCGGGGAGATAGCCTTCTGTACCGCTGACAGACTTTACATCTTCTCTAAATCAGTAACACCGTTCAATGGTTGAATAGACATATTGGATGCTCTCCAGTAGACCGCCGTAGGCAGTGAATGACATTTTGTTCCCAGTCATGGCACGTATTATAACTTACATGCCATATAATGTCGTTTTTATCAATCAAAAACATATACCTGTTACAAGAACACGTACCGTTTAATATAAATACACTGTACAGTTGACATTTCGAAAAATTTAAATTATATTTTAACGTAACTAATACAATATTATGTGCAAACAATTGGGCTTAAAGTGTTAGTTTGCATGACATGTATTATTGTTATCGGAAACTTTTTTGAATAATTTAAAGGGTACCACTACCCCAAAATAATAATCTAATTATAGAAAGGTAACATCTTTAGTATTCCATTCCTTCAATAAGATCACAAAAATATGTTTTCAGAAAAAATATATAATTGGAAAACGCATCACCATTCTCAGCCATGCGGCCATGCGGTCTGAATGCGCAGACTAGCGACCAGCGGCGCTCTGTGCAGACCGAACGAATCATCCGGGATTCTATTGACGTACGCGTGTATTGCATTGGCGCACTCGCAAATGCCTGGCCCATGTGGAACCAAAAGACAGCCGTGGTTCCGTAAGTGGTGGAAATTAATTGCTTTGTTTATGAATTACACATCGCTTTGCAAAATGTTGGGTATATATTTGATATCACAAAACGGTACCAAAACATATAATAATGTGTTGTCCTTTGCCTGGTGGTCCCCTTTGATAAAGTACTAAGCGTATCTTGATGATGATCAGAGTATGAGAATATAGACCCTGATAAAAAAAAGAAAAATCGATTTCACATCTATGGACAACTCTTTGTTTGTCATTATTGTGTGCGGGAGAGAACGACGTCATTGTGAACGCGCGTTGACTAAAAGCGAAAATGGTTCAAAGGTAGTGAACAGGACGGGAGAGGACCGGTCGACTACAGTCAATTTACATCGTTAGAGGACGGAAAAGGCGTCGTCGTCATAGATCTCCACTCATGATATCTATGAGATAATTTATCTGATGAAATTGACCAAATAATTTCGAATTTAGCATCGCCATTACATGCGCCAGTGAGAACGGGCATTATGTTTTGGCTGGTGTTTGTATCCCGGGGGGGGGGGGGGGGTACTCAGATTATAGTCGGACGGGGGGTGTGCGGCTGAGACCTCCGAACCCATACCCACATCTAATGCTCTTTTTTCCGAAAATAGGTACCCATGTCTAAGGATTTTTTTTCGCGGGCGTCGGATGTTCGCTGTGTATTTCCCGCAAATTGTGTGGTTTCTTATATAGCGAGCTTAGCTAGCTTGAAATTTGTTTGCAATTTCGCATCGGCAAATCCCAAAATCCCGGAAAAAAGAGAGGAAATTAAAAAGGGACCCATGTCAAAGGCTTTTTTTTTATGAACAGGGGACCCATGTCTAAGGATCTTTCTTGAAAAAGTCACCCTTCCCAGCGGCACATCCCCGTATACCCAATATACAGTACGTTAGTACCCCTCCCCGGGTTTGTATATAGAGGTTGCATGACCAATAAACGTGTTTAATTATAGGTGCAGTACTACAGTGCCATTAACTAAGGTTTATACCACAATAGAAGACATACATTGGGTGATTTCAAGTATGGTGTTTAAGGCCGGTGTTAGTGTTTATTACACACAAACACCAGTTTGATAAACACTAACACCAGCCGTAAACACCATACACCGTAAATCACCCATTGTGTCTGCATCGTCTTTTACGCTTGTACTGTTCACAGATACAATTTAAACAATAACTTGATATTAAGGTGCTTCTTAGAAACTCGATATAATTTCATGAACTATTGTACAAAGTACATAATTTTTTTCCTGGGGAGCAATCGTTTCAAGCGGCTCATGGGCATTGAGAAGATCATTCTCACCCGGGGGGCCACTCAACAATATTGCTGTACACACGCACGACCAAAAAACGCGTAAAAGGGGTACTTTTTGCCGATCATGGCGCGTCACGCGCGTGACGCGTTTAAGGTGTCAAAAAGGGTATGTTTGTGGAGTTAAACCAATACGCGTTTAGGGTATCTTTTTCTCCAAACTTGTTTCCCGGACTTGTCTGGAGTTGCCCTTGCCGGGGATTTTGCGCGACTTCGAATGATTCCAGGGGATTCCAGATCTCGGGAACGTCCCTTGATCGCGCGATCATATCCCCCGCCCCCCTCCACCATTCCCAGGTCCCCGCTTAAGCTCCGCATGTATCCAGCTGCATGCATAACTGTACGTACGTCGACGTACGTACGTAGATTACCGTGTCTCAACCATTACACAGCATCATTTTGCATTAAATGAAATGTAAATCGGAATTTCCTTTTCAACAATAAATGTGAATACAAATGGTCTAGTTTGATGTCTTAAACAGATGCCAGGGATTTATAATCACAGTGTTTTTATGTTTGGCGATTCGGACTGCGTGCGCGCGCGGACGATTTTTAGATGCACTTTTCTAGGCCAATGAGCTGCTCCCCTCGGCCAATAGGCGGCTTTTTCATTTTTCTTACACTGGAAAAGTTTTGTTTCGTTATTTTTTTCTTTGCTGGTTTTCAACTCATCTAGATTACTTTTGAAAAGTTTCAACCCCATTCGTTGGCTAGATTTTGATCACGAAATCCCTAAAGATACCCTTGTAATATGAGGGTCCAATCCCCAAAATCCGACTTTCCCATTGACTTTGCGTTGCCTGCCGGTTATTGGCCGAGGACATCCTGATCTCCTTCATCCGAAACAAACGCAGATTCAATTAGTTATAGAATGTCATGTGATATAATTTTACTATTGGCTGAAAATACAGTATTTTTCGTCTATGTCAAGCTGTAATAGATTTAAATTGAACTAGTCATGACAGCAACAGAATGTTGTTTCAACTAGTGTGAGGTTGACTGTAGTTCTTATTGACAAGTACATGTACATTCGAGGTTTATTTAAGGTATACCTTGTTTAGGGTTAAACATTTCCATTATTTCTAGCGGTTTTATTGAGAGCAATTGACGTAGATCTTGTTAAAGCGGTGGTCACAACCCGCCGTACTTGCAAGTGCGTGCCCCGTGCGTGCTGTCTACTTGCAAAAACGTGGGCAAAATTTGGGTATCCGTACGTGGTGAGTACCGACTCAGTACCGACTCAGTACGGATTTGGGAGCACGCAGACACGACGTAGCACTTTTAGTGCACGAGGAACTTTCGCTGCGTTCGCTGCGTTTTCGCTGCGTTCTACAGCCAATGAGCGCACGTGCGTGCTGCGCACGTGATAAGTGCGTGGTCCGTGCTTACTCGGCACTTCCCCAGTTCAACTGTCCAATGAGCACGCAGAACTCACGTGGACCGTACCGAGTAAGCACGTGCTGCGCACTTACAACGCACGTTGTGCGCACTGATTTCTGCAGTATAATATGAGCAGAAAAGGTTGTTCGCACTTGCACGCACTTAGTGAGTAAGGACACCGTACGTGAGCAGCACGTGTAAGTACGGCCTCCGTACGATAACGTGGCAACCGCACGGAGACCGTACGTTGTAAGCACGTTGTAAGCACGTACAACGCACTTACCACGTGCGCAACGTACGATGCACGCAACCGCTCACGGCCAGGCGTGGCGTGCGGGCCACGTACTTACACCGTGCGTGTGACGTGCGTTGCCGGTACTCCCTCCCTGCCTTTGCCACTCTCTCCCTACGTTTTCAGAAAAACGTGGCGGCCGTGGCCTCCCCAAAAACCGTACGGACTAAAAACACGCACGGTGGGTTGTGACCAGGGCTTTAGGGGTATGTTTTTGGGGTTATACTTGTTTAGGGGGCAAAATTGTCAAAAAAGCACGCGAAAATACTTAAACAGGGTATACAAATTTTACCAATGGATAAAACTTGTTAAGGGTGGGTTTAAAATACCTGTGGTCGCGCGTGTGTACAACAATATAGTTGAGTGCCCCCCCCCCCCCCGGTCCTTCTCACGAAGGTTTTCACCTCCTACCGGGTCCCCATTTATACATTTTGGAAGAGACCATCAATATGCAGTGGCGTAGCGTGGTCGGACTGATTGGGGGGGGGGGGGGGGGGCATGCAACATCAATGGGGGCACACCTTATATATTTCCTTGTTTAAAACAAAATATCCCCTTATGTTTCCTATTGTAGTTTTTCTTCAAATTACTGGGGGGGGGGGAGGTGCTGCGTCCAGTATTGTATCACTGACATGGCGGAACTGTAGTCGACCATGTAGATATACAGTGCAAATATTAAGGATTCGAAACTTGAAATAAAATGGAATTCAATTTCAGTAATCTTGAAATAAATGTATAGTCCCGCTTGCATAATAGCTGTATATTTTTATAAATTCGATAAGACGTGTAAGTTTTATATTAGAAGATTAAATCGCGAGGGTGTTAGCGTTTAGTTATCATGTAGACCGATGTTTGCATTCTTTTTTTTATATATTACATCTTTAAAAAACGGTTGCATTTGTGTACTTAATCATACAAATCAGAGGCATTATACACAAATAGTTATCCAATACCAATCGTATTGTCATATATGTTTCAATACCAAAATCGTTCAGCATAATTGTATAATTTTCTGATTAACTAACGTATTGTGAGCACAGGTGTGTGTATGTGTGCGTGTGTATGTCTGTGTTTGTGTGTGTGTGTGTGTGTGTGTGTGTGTGTGTGTGTGTGTGTGTGTGTGTGTGTGTGTGTGTGTGTGTGTGGAGGAGGGTGCATTTGCTAGCCTCGCCCCCCCCCCCCCCCACCCAAAAAAAAAAAAAAAAAATGAAGTTGGGGCAGAATGTATACTCGTCCATCATAATTCCCAATTAGTCCCCAAATACTATTGTTGTAGGGTCAAAACCTAGTTGTGAGGACATTTTCTTCTTGTCGGATCCTAACAATCGTGATGCAGGAACTCTATTGAATTTAGTGCGATAGTTGGTTTTACCTTTTTTTACCTTAGCTTATTTTAGAATTGAGTAAGCGTTTCGAGCCAGAACTTGGAGTCGTGAGCAATGTAAGCAGTGCACAAGTAGCAGATAGCGGCATGTGGCTATAATGGTTAGCTGCAAAAGGAGCAGCGATATCGATCAAAGATTTAAATTAAGCTTCTGCGGAGTGTCGATCAGTAATGATGCCCAGACGGACAATACAGTTCATGTTTGTTATTGGGTCGATCATTTCTTTTATACATATAATTTGTATCCAATATAGTTGACTGGATCTGCCAATGTATTTGTTTTGGCACCCTATAATTCTTAAATTAGGCAAATAATATGAAGTATAATTGGGATTCTATTAATAATAATGAAGTACAAGTAGAAGAGGGTCCAACCCTGTGAGACTTTGGTGTAACCCACCCATAAACACGGGCGCAGAAGTTGACTTGATTGGCAAAACTATGATTTTGAAATGTCCTATCTATATTATAAAATGGTGTTTTAGACACGGGCGTAGACATGACATTGATACCCATTCAAGTGGGGGGGATGAGCTATTCATTCATCGGATTACATCCCCCCCCCCCCCCCCCCCCCCCAGTTGAATAGGTATTACGTAACTCGCTACGCCCGTGGTTTTAGACCTAGTTGAATGTTTCAGCGCATTGTCTGATATTTGAGACGGAATGTGCACTATTATCACCGATGAAACAGTGAGATTATTTGTTTGAATTATTCGCTTTAACCCGTGAAAAGATGAATACCTATATTATTGAGAGTGCCCCTAAACTTCAGTCGTTGAAATTTTAACTACATTGAATACCTTTTGTGAGTATGCACTGTCCTGTGTTTAGTCACACTAGCTAATCGCCCTTGGTCCATATTGTTTGCCTATGCTTCGTTTTACCTGCTATTAAGTCCTCGGCGATCGCTTGACTTTTGTGTAGTATTCATGCAAGATTTCACTGAACCACTAGTATTAGGTATAACATATGTAATCAATCCACTGGTCTTATTCACACGATTGATATATGAATTATTGTTCGTATAATATATCATACATGTGATTGTTGTCCAGTATAAGCCTAGGTTCATTAATGAGCAAATACTTGTGTATATTTTGTATTAGCATTTCTAAAAATTATTATACGAATAATCTGCTGCATGTGATTGTTGAAAGGATTAAGCCATTTGAGCTACTCTTATTACGTTTAGCACTAAGCAAAATAAATATATTATATTAAAGGGATCTAGTCACATTGTCCCAAACCACAAATTTTACTTGAAACTTTTATGGTTCATTCATACATTGTTGTATTTGAATTGCCTGGAAGAGGTTTTGGTTTTCGAATTTTCCTTTCGTTAAAAAGATAGTAACGATTAGTTAATTCGGATTTGTAAATATCCACTGGAAATTTATAACTGTGTCCAAAGTCAGTGCAGTGAGTTACCTATAATGTTCGCTCATTTATGTACTCATGGAGTTACCATCAATGCTTCACCATTATATATATATATTCATTTGACGTGAAATACTTATAAACAATCAACTTTTATCAACCATTTATCACTTTTTGCTCATGTCAACACAGTTATTAGTTACCTTTAATGTTAGTTTGTTGATAATAAGCACATTTACGATGTATCATGTTGATTAATTGTGTGTAATTAGTTTGGCTTTTTTTGTTTTTGAAAGTTTAGCCCTTTTTACATAACCATTGATTTTTTAGCTTTCTTTGATAGGGGTTTCATTCATTTTCACCAAAAATATACCGCATATCGTTTGCATTTTTTCTTTTCATGATAAAACAATGTGAATCAGAATTATTTTGTAATATATGTTTATTACTCCTTTTTATATACAGTTATTCATTGTACTTTGTGCTATGAATAGTATCTTCATATTGTATAAATTGCTTAAAGGGGTAGTTTAGTTTTGGTAGAGAGGGCGCTGCACATCACAATTTGTGTGTAAGGTAATGAAAAACTGAGTGTCGAATTTGAGAGAACATGCAATTTTAATGGCAGAATAAACTTTATTTGGTCAAAATCGACCCAGAAACGGCTGAAATATCAATAAATATATCTCATCTTATAATTTGTTGGGGCCCAAATAATTAGATGATTTTTTCAAAAAATTCAAAGAATACTTGCACTTTTCAAAAAAATTCAAAAGCGTTATTTAAATAGTTGCTGATGATCTCTCTATTTAATCATTATTTCAATAAAACATCACATGCATAATTTTGTATGAAAAATGGTTGAAACCAATACCTTTTTAGAAAGCGCCCTCTTGTGTTTTAATGGCTCTTTTTTAATGATAACGGGCTTTTTACTTAGTCGTTTGTAATTTTGTATACATTTCGAGCATGGTGGAGTTATAACTATTAGTTTATAATGTTACTGTCCAGGTTTGGTTACTAAAGTTCAGCCTTACCAAAACTGTACTACCCCTTTAATATTTGTATATCACATAATTGTACTAACTTTATGTTAGAAATAACATTGTTTAGTTCTCTCCTGAAAGAAAACTATTATCAAATCGGTGCATTAAATGGTATGCCTTATCAAAGATTTAGTGATAATGTTGTATATCAATGTAATCATTTATGGTTAATATTCTTTACTGTATGTGTATACTTGTCTTGCATGTACAGATACACATCTAATCTAGCCAAGCTTGTCTGACATATTGATGACAAGTTTGATATTTTAAGGGGTTTAATTGATTCTTCACTCATTCTTCATTAATAGGTTGTACATATAATTTAAACCATCGATGTTTATCCAAGGTATACGGTTGGTCATTGTTCTTCAATCGGTTTCTCGATCTGATTAGCTAATCATAAACATTCCGTTTAAGTATCCCTAAAAAGGCCGTAGTATATATTTGAGGTCTTTCTACCGCCTGGGGGCTATTATGCCGCCCCAACTCTCCCTTCATGTCGACCGTGAAACGACCAATTGCCGTGAATATAGATGTCAAGCAAAGCGAATAGAATAAACTGTCATTTTGTTTTCTGAAAATTTACTGATTTACATACTTATGATAGATGCAAATTATGTTATCATAATATTCATGTCGTGGACGTGGTGTGGCAAGATTGATAGAGCGCGTGCTTTCCGATCTCGAGATCCCGAGTTCGAACCCAGCCCCACTCCGTTTGTCCTTCAGCAAGACAATTAATCCACATTGCTGCTCTATACCCAGGAGTATAAATAGGTACTTGGTCGGGTGTTTTGTAGCCTTCAGCGCCCGTTGGGCAGCTGGGCTAGTATGCTCCCCAGGGATTTGAGACGGTGCACAAGATAAGTGTGCGGGTTTGACCTGTACCTGATGACCAAGGGTAATAATAATGTGCTTAGAAACATTGTATTAAGCGCTATATAAATGTAATATGTACTCCGCACAAAAAGAAACAGGACACTTGTTTAAGTTGAAATATTTAATATTTATGTACGACAAAGTGTACATTATCATATATCAAATTGAAGGAAATTTAGTCCTCTACAGGCAGAATATACATTAAAGGTGTAATCGTTCATGCATGAACTGCCATGCTCAGTTAACAATAGTAAGGTCTGTTTTCAAAAATAGCAAAAACAATGGATGGCCGCACCATTCGACTGCAATGAGTACTAAGCGTCTTGCTTGAAACAAGATGTGCGGGGCAAGTCTTTTATGACACCATTCAACCTTATTGTCATTAACACACTCCAAAAATACACATTTTCCAATAAAACAGGGCCAGGTTATGAGAACATCAACATATTGGTCTGTTTTTGAGGCATAAAGCTTGTCTGTTTCATGTGTCCCTTGCCATTTCAACCATAGTTACCTAGAGAAGTGACATGTTAGAGACTGCCCAAATGGTTGACCAAGGGTGACATCAGATTTTGAAGATCTTTGGACTACGGTAGAATTCTTGAGAAGAATTTATACCAAGTTTCATGCTGAAATAAGGGCACAAACTGTAGTTTCGACGAATAAACCTTAGCCATGGAATTTCCCATTTTGTTGCATTTGGATGAAAATAAAACCTACAACGTTCACAATTTGTCTTCATTTACACTTTGTCTATTGAGATGAAACTAAAAAGGATTACATTTGTAATGAAATAATTATGCCATGTCATGAATATAGCGTTTATATCATGCTTGTCAACATTTAAATGGTTGAATGGATGTTCCATTTTTGCTAAGAGGGTAATTTTATATTTAATTTGATATACAATAACATATATTTTATCGTTAAAAAATATGAGATATGTTGTCTTAAATAAGTGTCCAGTTTCTTTTTGTGCGGAGTATATTATTATTATTATTATTATTATTATTATTATGTCGTGCTTATCATTTTCATATTTTGTGTATGATTAATCATTGGTTTTTATTGTTCTTTAGACCAGATCTATGTTTTATATTGTTTTGATAATTTCTTCGTTTTTTCCTCGTTATATTAACTTTTGTATATATTAAGTAATTCAGCCATAAGCTCATGTTAAAGCACAAAAAACAGTATTCGGAAAGTTACCAAAAACATCTATATTTGCCAAACGAATTGATATTAAAAAAAAAAGGGCTTGCGTGGTAAAATCCTAACGTTAGTATCGTTAAATGCAGAAATATCGGTGGAAAATCAATTCACGTCGTCAGCATGCCAATGAGATTTGGCCAAAATTCACCGCCCGTTCGCGCCGCTCCGCTGGGCTGCAGATCGGGTCGACAAGCCCAATAATGCCGTGCGCTTTCGCTCGCATAGCTTTCGCACGCAGCGCAAGCGGGTGCATTTCAAAATACAACAGTCGGCGATATCAAACTATGCCTAGTTCGTTTTCTAATTTTGCAAATATATCAATTAGTAGACAGTTTCTTGGCCAAATTGTATAATCCCATATTAGTCAAAGATATATTCTTTCACATGGTTTGTGATAAAAAGCGTACTTTTAATTTGTGTGTGCGGGGCGTTTCCCAATACTGTCATTTGGCTTTAATCGATCAAGTTATTTCAAAGAATGTATAATGTGTTTTCAAACTGAATTGCAAATATATTGTCAATATTATTCGTGTATTGACAATAAAATGCATTTAATACCCAAATACCTGCAAGCAAGAAATTATCATCATTAAACGTCAAACAAGAGAATATCATTATAGTATAATACATAATGGCTGTAATCATCTAATTGCCATAATCAACCCTCTATAAAGCACAAGCTTAAGTTGGTGTTCTCAGACCCATTATGAGTGGATCCTTTACTTGAAATCATGTTTGGCACACATGAAAGGAAACTTAATTCGACACGATATTAAAGTCATTAAATGTTTTTAAAGTCACCAAGTGGGTTGCTCATAGTATAACGATTTTTTTAAACATAGACAATGTTGTAAATACTGACATTTTTAACGATATTTTTGTGTCAAAGAAATTAATTTGTGAGGAAAATCAATGTATTTGTTATAAATAATTGTGCACTTTTACAGCTCATGACATTTCCTTAGTGTTCCACGATATTGTAATTTTATGGGTGTTTGTATAATATCATTTGAAACCCCATGTGCATATTTAAACCCCGGGGGGGTCTGTCCTCATAGAAAGGGGGGTATCATGCGTGACCAAGAACTTGCCAAAAGCACCCTAAACGAGTATTTGCGTGGTGCAAAAAATACACCCTAAGCAAGTATGATTATCGGTAATTTGATACCCTAAGCAAGAAAAAAAAAAAAATTTAAAACCCCTATTAAAAGCAAGTTATAACTATTTTTGATACCCTAAGCAAGCCTAAGCTGAGTTTTTGAGACCCTAAACGAGTAATTCATCTGTTTGATACCCTAAACGAGTAATTCATCAGCCTAAAATAGATACCCTATTTCCTGATTTTGGGTGATTTTGAGACCCTAAACGAGATACTCGAGTATCTCACCTGATCGTGAAAAACCACCCTAATTACTCGTTTTCTTGGTCACGCATGATACCCCCCTTTCAATGAGGACAGACCCCCCCCCCCCCCCCCGGGATTTAAACGGATAAAATGGAAACGATGACGTAAACATCAAATTATTATCATTGTTTTGGGCGTCATTTATTAAACAAGAGAGACAGAAGAAATCCTGTGAAATGTAATTTCAGTCAATAATTTGTAGGTCATTGGACCAGAAAACTCCAAACGTTACTTTTTTACTATCATGAGAAAAACACGGCAAATTCATGTTATGGTTACCGTGCCAACGGAAAGTAACCGATGAGGTCAAAATTGTTAGCAAAATGTTCGCAATACGTTTTTAATTAGGAAAGGTCACCAAATTTGGTAAAAACTTAACACAAATAATAGGACAGGTGGCACAATGTGTCCTCTCGCCGCTGGGCTTCATATGGTTGAGTAAACATAACGTACATATTGTATATTTCGATAATTAGAGGGTAAATCGTATAAAAGGCATCCTTAGAATATTCTGTGAAGTAAATAAATCGGCTAAAATGAATCTTGTAACCAGATATTGACATTCTAATTTATTCTGCAGTCATGTTCTGTTTGTGTATATGCTTGTGTGTGTGTGCGTGTGTGCGTGTGTGTGTGTCTGTGTGTGTGTGTGTGTGTGTGTATGTGTAACTAGTCATGGATACAGAAATTATTAAACGCCTAAATAGGTAATGCTAGGATTTCTTTTATTTAAAGTAGCTTGGCTACACGCATTTGTTGTTAAAAGAAAAGAAGGCTGTCGAGAAGGAGATGATGGAGAATGATTCAGACATGGGAACAACCTCTCGGAGCAGATTCAGCCAGGTACTATATTTCTTTCTTTTTTTAACTTCTCATGCTGAAATTGTGTTTTAAATGAAAAAGAAAATGAAAAGAAGCTGAAAATACATTTAAAATATCTATAGGAGATGTTAATTGATGAAAAACAACAAGTATTTATGTTTATGATCAATTGATGAGTAAACAAATATGATATACATAACATTATAAATGGCTAGAATGTGATGCAAATTAGAGGGATAAATCAGTGTGATATTTTTTTTTTTTCTTTCTTTCTTTCTTTTAATTGTTTTTATTCATGGTATGTTTTTAACTTTGGGGGGATATTGTACATTTAAGTTTTACGATTGATGGTTATGGGAGAAGTTTCAGGCCAATATAATTAATTAAACTTGTATTATGGCTTGCAAATACTTTATAGTCACACATCGTTTATTTATTTGGCTAGTTTATTAATTAAGAAAAGAGAAAGGGAATCTATAAAAAAAAAAAAAAAATTTAAAAATTTAAATAACGAAGAGCTGGCGATAGAAAAACATTGAGGGGAAAAGAAAAAGAAAAAAAAAGAAGAAAGAAAAAAAAAAAAGTTTAAGTAAATGATGATTATTATTTATGAATTATTGCTTAATTTGTATTTGTATTTGTATTTATATATTTTTTTGTTTGGCTATAGTATTATATTGTATTTACCACTAAAGGGTGTGTGGTTCTTTTTTATATATTTGTATCACATGTACAAGATACATGTTGTTCGTATGTATGCAGATGATAAACGCTAATTGAATTTGGTCACCTGAATTGATTGGATTAATGGAAAGAATGTTAAAACTGTAAACATGCGCTGATGTGTAAGTGTACAATTTGAACCAGCAACACAAGCGAGGGATTTGGAAGCTTCATAGGGGGACCTTTGGATAAATATATGGGTCGATGAGGTTAAGACTGCCTTCAAAACAAGGCTTTAGCCTTTAACCAGGTGGTTTTGTTAGTATGGGAATAGACGCCTTGAATATTTAATAGGCATTGAAGAGTATGTGGAATAGAAAGAATGTTTGTGTGGATGGTTCTTTTTGTATAAGTCCAAAGATAAGCTGTTGTCTCTGTGAAGACTTGAATGCTTATTGCATAAGATGAGAATGTTAAACGAGTGTTCGGAGAGCAGGGTGCATTGGGGTGGCGAGCATTGTTTATGAACAATGCTCGCCGCCCCAATGCATTGTGTTTTCCGAACGTAGCGCAGCACCTGACGCGTGAACTGTTTTAAAGTGTTGATTAATTGAATAACTCTGGTTCAATGATGTGTAATACACAATTATATCGAATTTGCCACGTAAGGGTATGTGTGTGGTTTTGTCTTATCACATGTATAAGTTCATGTTGTTTTTATGTATATAGATGACATACACTAATTGAATTTGGCCACCTGAATTAGTTGGATTGTAAAAATGCGCTGATGTGTATAATGTACAATTCGAACCAGTAACACAAAGCGAGGGATTCCGGGGGCTTGATAGATGACCTGTTAAATACAAACATGCGTTGTTGAAAAGATTAGTACATTGCAAAACATGTCTTGGGTAAAATATCTTGTTTGGATGTCAAAGGTTTTGTTAGTATGGGAATAGACGCTTTGAATATTTAATAGGCATTGAGGATAACGTGGAATAGAAAGAATGTTTTTGTGGATGGTTCGTTTTGTATAAGTCCAAGAGATTAGCTGTTGTCTCTGTGAAGACTTGAATGCTTATTGCATAAGATGAGATGTTAAACGAGTGTTCGGAGAGCAGGGTGCATTGGGGTGGCGAGCATTGTTTATGAACAATGCTCGCCGCCCCAATGCATTGTGTTTTCTGAACGTAGCGCCGCGCCTGACACGTGAACTGTTTTAAAGGGTTGATTAATTGAATAACTTTGGTTTAATGATGTGTAATACATATCGAATTTGCCACGTAAGGGTATGTGTGTGGTTTTGTCTTATCACATGTATAAGTACATGTTGTTTTATAGATGACAAACACTTATTGAATTTGGCCACCTGAATTAGTTGGACTGTAAAAATGCGCTGATGTGTATAATGTACAATTCGAACCAGTAACACAAAGCGAGGGATTCAGGGGCTTGATAGATGACTTGTTAAATATAAACATGGGTTGTTGAAAAGATTAGTACATTGCAAAACATGCCTTGGGTAGAATAGCTTGTTTGGATGTCAAAGGTTTTGTTAGTATGGGAATAGACGCCTTGAATATTTAATAGGCATTGAGGATAACGTGGAATAGAAAGAATGTTTTTGTGGATGGTTCGTTTTGTATAAGTCCAAAAGATTAGCTGTTGTCTCTGTGAAGACTTGAATGCTTATTGCATAAGATGAGATGTTAAACGAGTGTTCGGAGAGCAGGGTGCATTGGGGTGGCGAGCATTGTTTATGAACAATGCTCGCCGCCCCAATGCATTGTGTTTTCCGAACGTAGCGCCGCGCCTGACACGTGAACTGTTTTAAAGGGTTGATTAATTGAATAACTTTGGTTTAATGATGTGTAATACACAATTATATCGAATTTGCCACGTTAGGGTATGTGTGTGGTTTTGTCTTATCACATGTATAAGTACATGTTGTTTTATAGATGACAAACACTTATTGAATTTGGCCACCTGAATTAGTTGGACTGTAAAAATGCGCTGATGTGTATAATGTACAATTCGAACCAGTAACACAAAGCGAGGGATTCAGGGGCTTGATATAGATGACCTGTTAAATACAAACATGGGTTGTTGAAAAGATTAGTACATTGCAAATCATGCCTTGGGTAGAATAGCTTGTTTGGATGTCAAAGGTTTTGTTAGTATGGGAATAGACGCCTTGAATATTTAATAGGCATTGAGGATAACGTGGAATAGAAAGAATGTTTTTGTGGATGGTTCGTTTTGTATAAGTCCAAGAGATTAGCTGTTGTCTCTGTGAAGACTTGAATGCTTATTGCATAAGATGAGATGTTAAACGAGTGTTCGGAGAGCAGGGTGCATTGGGGTGGCGAGCATTGTTTATGAACAATGCTCGCCGCCCCAATGCATTGTGTTTTCTGAACGTAGCGCCGCGCCTGACACGTGAACTGTTTTAAAGGGTTGATTAATTGAATAACTTTGGTTTAATGATGTGTAATACATATCGAATTTGCCACGTAAGGGTATGTGTGTGGTTTTGTCTTATCACATGTATAAGTACATGTTGTTTTATAGATGACAAACACTTATTGAATTTGGCCACCTGAATTAGTTGGACTGTAAAAATGCGCTGATGTGTATAATGTACAATTCGAACCAGTAACACAAAGCGAGGGATTCAGGGGCTTGATAGATGACTTGTTAAATACAAACATGGGTTGTTGAAAAGATTAGTACATTGCAAAACATGCCTTGGGTAGAATAGCTTGTTTGGATGTCAAAGGTTTTGTTAGTATGGGAATAGACGCCTTGAATATTTAATAGGCATTGAGGATAACGTGGAATAGAAAGAATGTTTTTGTGGATGGTTCGTTTTGTATAAGTCCAAAAGATTAGCTGTTGTCTCTGTGAAGACTTGAATGCTTATTGCATGAGATGAGATGTTAAACGAGTGTTCGGAGAGCATATGGTGCTTTGGGGTGGCGAGCATTGTTTTTTTAACAATGCTCGCCGCCCCAACGCATTGTGTTTTCCGAAAGTAGCGCTGCGCCTGACACGTGAATTGTTTCAAAGAGTTGATCAATTGAATAACTCGGGTTTAATGATGGGTAATACACAATCTACCCAGCAACACAGGCGAGGGATTTGGAAGCTTAACAAGAGACCTTTGGATAAATATATGGGTCGATGAGGTTAAGACTGCCTTCAAAACGAGGCTTTGGCCTCCAACCAGGTGATGTGGTTGGATGTTGAATATTTTGTTATTATGGGGACGGATAATGCCTTTAAATTTGATAGGCTTTGAAATGCTTGTGTTGGACGTGCCAAAAATAGAGATTGGTATTGTGTAAACCTTCATTGTATGCTTTAGGAGCTACATGACGCAATATTCATTGAAGCTCATTATAAGCTAGACTTATTTGATTTGGAGGTTAAAGGGCTGTCTTTAGAGAATTGGGTCATGGAATGTTTAGGTTGATTGGTAAGAGCTTTGCTATAGAAACCACAGGGCAGTCGCTTTATGCATTGATTACGCTAATAGCTCTCGGTAAAGGATAGAGGGCTTGTGTTATTGAGGTACACTGTTGTAACTAAAGAACATGCAACAACATAGTATCAAACACGAGTATGGTTAGAATAGTTTAATGTACACAGGTGATGATATAATTAATTAATGCAATCCTGACAAGTAACATGGTTGTTATGCTAAGTTATGTAAAGAATATAATGTACCTTCATTCATTGGTATAATATTTGTGTAATGGTAGGAACGAGTTGAGTAAATACGGTCAAATTTTGTTTTTTGTTTTAATTACCTCTTTAGGGAAAAGGATTTTGAATTCGCTTATGCTGTTATGCATTTCTATGTATAGGCATGTAGGGACTGTTCTGGAAAGCCTGTTATTTAGTTGTTGTTTTTTTTAAAGATATTTGTTTTGTATGGCGAGGGGAGCTTTGGGAGCTTGACAGATTACTCTTTAAGATTATATTATTTTATCTCAGTTCCTCGGGTTGGGTCAGTGGTGTTCTGTAGGGTGTGTGTGTATGTGTGGTGTGATGATGTGGGTTCCGTTTTCTGCTCATATTTGTATATTATTTGTGCTATGTTGCAGTGTTATAGGAAGAATATATAGGGCTGTCATTTTCTTTGTTAATGCCTATGGTCGAGTTAGATAAAATGAATTCCAATTTGACCTTTGTATCATTAAATGTAAGAGGTCTTAGAGATAAAGTTAAGAGGAGGAATGTATTAGAATGGTGTAAAAGTAAAGGAAGTAATATCATTTTTTTGCAAGAAACGTATAGTACTCGTGACGTTGAAGAAAATTGGAAGTTAGATTGGAGAGGGCCAATGATTTTTAGTCATGGGACAAATCACAGTAAAGGAGTTTTAGTTTTGGTTACTCAGAGTTTTGGCTTTAATATAGAACAAACGATAATAGATGGAGAGGGAAGATACATATTTTTAAAAGGAGAAGTTCAAGGAGTAAAAGTATTGTTAGGTAATGTTTATTTTCCTACAAAAGATAAAGAAAAGATGCAAGTTGAATTTTTGGTGAAGTTAGATAAGGTCATGTTTGAATTAGAAGTTCGAGATTATATTATTTTATTAGGAGGAGATTTTAATACTATAATGAATTTTGAATTGGATTATCTGGGATCTAATACTGTTTTTAAAGTAAAGTTTCGTGATTTATTGGTGAATTTCCTCTCTAAATATGATTTGATAGATATATGGAGAAAACGAAATCCTCAAGAAAGACAATTTACTTTTAGACAGAAATGGCCAGTAGTTCAAAGTAGATTGGACTATTGGTTCATATCATCCAAATTGGAAAAATTAGTAAGTGTAAGTGATATTTTGATATCAATTACACCAGACCACTCTGGCATTAGGATTAAAATTAGGCATTTGGTAGATAAATTGTGTTATGGTAAATCATATTGGAAATTTAATAATAGTCTGTGTTTGGACAAGGAATTTGTTGAGGGATTGACAGGTGAAATTTTGAATTTGGATAAGGAATGGCGTCCGCAAATTGGGAATAAAGTTATATTTTGGGATTTCATTAAAATGAAGATGAGGGAATATACAATAAGATACTCTTCTGGAAAAGCTAAGAAAAGAAGAGAAAAGATTGAAAAAGTAGAAAAAGAAGTGGAAGATTTAGAAGAACAATTAGTAAATACACCTTTAAAAATTATTAGTGAACAAATTGAGGAGAAACGAATGCAGTTAAAGAATTTATATGAGTATTATAATCAAGGGGTAAGGGTGAGATCCCGGGCAGCATGGTTTGAAGAGGGAGAAAAAAATATGCAGTATTTTGAACAGCTTTTAAAAACTAATAAGAGAAAAAGTGTAATTAGAGAGATTTATAATGAAGAGGATAACATTATACAAGACAAAAATGGTATATTAGAGGTGATTAAAATATTTTATAAAAATTTGTATTCATTAAAGGATATAGAATTATTAGATGGAAGTGGTACTGTATTTTTAAAGTATATACCTAAATTAAGTAGAGATAGTCAGGAATTATGTGAAGGTAAAATGGTGAAAGAAGAATGCCATAATGTTTTGAAGGAAATGAAATTAAATAAATCACCGGGTAATGATGGTTTTACTGTAGAATTTTATTGCACTTTTTGGCCGGTTTTGGGAGACATGGTGGTAGACGCGTTTAATGAAGCTTTTGATAGAGGGGAATTGTCAACTTCTCAAAAACAAGGGGTCATAACATTGATTGAGAAGGAAGGTAAAGATGTTTTGTTAGTAAAAAATTATAGACCAATAACACTTTTAAATGTGGACTACAAGATTGTCTCGAAAGTTTTGGCAAAGAGAATGAAAGAAGTACTTGGTGAAATAATCCATCATGATCAAGTTGGATATATTAAAAATAGAAATATAGGAGAGGCAGTACGTTTAATAGATGATATGGTATTTTATTCATTGAATAGATCTGTTGGTTTTTTAGGCGCCGTTGATTTTGAGAAGGCATTTGATTCTATTTCACATAGGTATTTATTTAATGTTTTGAAATTATTTGGATTTGGGGAATCCTTTTGTAATTGGGTTCAGATGTTATATAAAGATATAAGTAGTTGTGTAATGAATGGCGGGCATTCAACAGGTTATTTTGATATTTTGAGAGGGGTGAGGCAAGGGGATCCTCTCTCGCCTTATTTATTTTTGATAGCCATTGAAACTTTGGCTCTTGTTATTAGGAAAGATGTTAATTTTCAAGGAATTAAATTTGGGGATCATGAAGTTAAACAAGTAATGTATGCCGATGATATTACAATATTTGTTAAAGATTTAAAATCTATAAAAAGATTACAAAAGATTTTTGAAGATTTTGAGAAAATTAGTGGACTTAAGGTTAATAAGGAAAAAACTAATTTTTTTTGGATGGGATGTGATACTGAAATACCAGGAGAACCCACTTTTGGAAATTTAGTTCATGAAATAAAGATTTTAGGTGTGTATTATACACGTAATAAAATACGGAAAGATGTTTTGAATTATAAAGATTTTAAGTAAGATAAAACGTTTATTAGGGTGGTGGAAGCAAAGGGATTTAACAATGATGGGGAAAATTCAGTTATTAAAAACGTATGCACTTTCAAAATTAAATTTTGTTTCTTCTTTAATTTCGGTACCTCGGTGGGTTTATGAGGAAGTTGATAAACTCTCATTTGATTTTTTGTGGAATGGTAAGGATCGAATTAAGAGAAAAATTTTGTATCAGAATTATGAATTTGGAGGACTTAGAATGAATAATTTTGAAATTTTTGTAAAAACTCAACGAATAATGTGGCTTAAACGTCTTTTGTATGGGGATAAGCATTCAGGATGGAAAGTTTATTTTGATTATTGCTGTAGATCAGTAGGAGGAAGGTTTGAGTTTTTATGTGACTATGATATTCATAAGATGGATTTAAAAGAAGTTCCGCCCTTTTATGTAGATATTTTGAAAGTTTGGCAAGATATAGAAAATTGTAGACACTTTGAAAATGAAAAAAGTAATCCCATTGTTTTTAATAATAGACATGTGTGCTTAAGAAATAGAATGATTTTTGATAAAGATTTATTACAACGAGGTATAAGCAAGGTGTCTGATATAATGCTGAATGGTAGTTTGAGATCTGTTGCTCACTTTTTAGGCTTGGGAATAAAAGGAGAAGGATTATTAAAGATTCATGATATTTTTGGTGCATTGCCTCTTCAATGGAAAGATGGTAAAGCTATGAGTGACTTTATTCAAGTAGATATTCGAACATTTGAAATTAGATTAAAAGTTTCGGGATATATAGGAATGTTAATTGATTTAAAATCTAGGCACATGTATGAATATTTAGTTAAACATTTTCAAAAGGAATATAATTTGTGTATTGGGGATGGACATACTAATTTTGATTATAGTAATGAAGAATTGAAGAATATATTTTTAAGATTAAAGAGCGCAGTTTTGGGGGGTAAGTTGAGAGAATTTCAATATAAATTATTGCATAGGGCAGTATATACAAAAGAACATTTATTTAGGTTTGGATTTGTTATTGATAATTTATGCTCTTTTTGTAAAAATGAGATTGAGACATATTCACATTTATTTTTTAAATGCTTATACGTACAAAGGTTTTGGTTAGATATAATAGAATATTTTGATTTGATTGAAATTAGGAATGTTGATTGGAAAATAATTTTTGTAGGACTGGCAGGTAGATCGCATAGAGTTAAGTATTGTAACTCGATTATTTTTTTGTTAAAATATACTATTTATTCTTTTAGAATAAAAGGTGTACTTCCTTCTGTACGGAAAGTACAGAAAATTATTTTGGATTATGAAGAAGAAGAAAAAAAAGTGGCTATTAAAAAGGGTAAATTAGGAGTTCACTTACAAAAGTGGGAACACCATAAAATACATGTAATATGATTAATTTTATTTTGTTAGAATTATAGGGAATTTGTTAATTATTATTAAGGTTCTGGGTCTCTACTCTTTTAACTGAATGTGACAGCTTTCTATATTGTTAATTAATTACTCTTTAGGTTAAAATCGAGCAGATATACTGGAATGGGTGTCTGAGGTATGTGTGTGACTGTGGTGTGATCGGTGGTTGGGTGGGGATGGGGTTTTTTTTTCTTGGGCTAAATGGGGGGAGGGGGGAGGGGGGTAAAGGAGCATGTTTTAGTTCCTTTTATCTTTAGTTATATAACCTCCATTATGTTTATTTTTATAAAATTGAATATACAGTTGATTTGTATTTGTTTATGTATGTAAGATAACCATTTCTATTTTCGTTCATTATAATTGTATATGTATATTTTGTTTAGTATGTATATTCTAATGTAAATGTTATATATGGAGGAATAAAAATCACTTAAAAAAAAAAAAAAAAGTGTGTGTGTGTGTGTGCGTGTGCGTGTGCACACTTGTAATTGGTGTAAATTTGGGTTAGTTGTATGTATTCACCCTCTAAAAGTTTTCAAGTGGTATGGCGATAGACCCGATTTCCAAATGTTATTATATTCATAAGGCCCATTTTATATAGACCGGTGATCAACTATTGAGGCACCAACTGCCCAGCAGCTCAATCACGTAAAGTAGATCAGTCTCGTAAAAGTTGATAATGGGCAACTCCAGCGACACGGACATTACAAATCAGAGAATTTTCATGACTTTCCAATGCCACTACTAATTCATACCTCTAACTAATGTCCAACTTTTATTTTGATTACAAAGCAATAGCCTGGTTAAGTATGCAAAAAAAAGTTTCAGAACATTTATCCAATTCGTTACTGAGTAATTCTGCAAAATGTGCGCCGTCACGGACATTACATTTTTTGGTCATGACTTTTTGCATCCATACACATCTTTGCAAAAGTCTGTGAGTTCTTAGACTTCACAAAGGTGATTTAGGTATTAAATTATAGACAAGGTAATGATGAATTGAATCCAAGTTGGATTTTGCGAAACAAAACACTTTTGTCCACTTTCTCTATACTCAGAAATAACCCGCAAAAAATGCTCCAATGTGCATGACAATTTTTTAATTGTACATTTGATATGTAATCAAACAGTTTTGAGAAAAAAAATTATTATATTTCAATTTTTTTTTTAATTAGCAAAAAACTATTTTAAAAATAGCAATATTTGTTTCCAAAATTATTGTAAAATTTGAAATTTTTAAACAGAATGTGCAGTAAACCAAATATTCAACTATTTAAAACAATATTATATATTTTTGATGAGGTACAATGCTGTTTTGTTCCAAAAAATTGTAAAATATAAAAAAAGTTGTGTACATCATGGGCATAACACATGGAAAATCATGGACTAAGAGTATAATTTTTGCAATTTGATCATACTATATGAGATTTAACCATCTCTTTCTCCTCCCAGTTAGTTATAGTCAAGTCTTTATTGATTAATGAGACATGCATGTTCAAATTGAGCAAGGAATTTAGTTTCATAAATAGTTTAGAGTACTGACTCAAAGTTCACTATCTGATAAATGATACAATTTATTAAAACTTGAACCAGGAAGGTAATAGTCCCTCTGTTTTTTGGGATTATCTTATTTCTTGGCTAAAATAAGACATTTACATAAGAAAATAATGCTTGAAAATGTTTAGCTCTGCTTTTTTTATACTTTTCACTGTGTATGTAAAGTCCGTGACGTAATGTCCGTGACGCCATTCTGGACAAACCATCAAATATTTTAGTAAATGCTCTTGATATACTTTATGATATCACATTCTAGCTTTGCAAATGAATTTTGAATTAAATTGAATTAAGATTTGTGCTTCTACAAAAACTTTTATATTTAAAACGTCACGGACATTACACATCAATGTTGTAAGAATCAAGATTTTATCCAATAACAGTTTTCAAAAAGTAAAGATTTTTGCACAATTTCCTTTTCAAACTAGACATTAGAAGTAGAATTATCGTTCTGAAGTGATCCATATTTTAAAATGTTATTTCTCAAACAATGCATGCAAATTTCATCATTTTGGGGGGTAATACATACAATTTTTCTCCAACTTCAATGGCCAAAAAAATATATATATTCTGCATTGAATTTCAACTTTTTTTCCTTTAGTCCTCAAAATATGGTCCTTCCTCATTAATATCTAGTAGTTAACAAGGCTGTCCCATGAATTTCATTTTCCACCATTGGGTAACATTTTTCGTGGAATTGCCCTAATGTGGGATTTGTCGCCATCTAGCAGGCAAGAGCGGACAGGGATAAAATAAATTCGCCACGGTCCAAACTGGACTACTACACTGGTGGCTGGGTGGCATGGTGGCTTATGTGCCAAAATTGGCACGGGAATGACTTTACCTTTTTTAACTAACTGCTACACTGGTTCCCCAAAAGTTAACAACAATAACATCAACAACAATAACAGCAGCAGCAGCAACAACAGCAACAACAATAACAGCAAGAACAATATCAACAACAGCAACAATAAAAACAAGAAACTGCGATATGAAGTCAGTCTTTCTCAAATAACGCTAATAACCAAGCCGTTTATTTGATCAGTTTTGCGACATTTATAGGAACACCCCTTGTCAGACATCCAATCACCTTGCTGCGAATAAGTAAAGAGCGTTTTTATATAGGTCAAACGCATGTTGAAATGTCGATCTCCGTAAAGTAGACGGAGAAGTGGCGTAGAAAATGCAGTGGTGTAATGCTTGGGAAGGGGGGGGGGGGGGGGGGGGTTGAGGCAGCGACCGAGTCTTGGGTGGAATGTGTGGGAGGGGTATACCCCCCCCCCCCCTACAACAGGTAGAGCTACACGGAGAACACCTTCTTTTAACATGGTATTTGGCAAGTCTACATGAGAAGTAAATAATTATGAACATCGGTGTTGTGCATGGCCTGTTGAGGTTACATGAGAAAGGGTATTATCCTTGTTCCGAAATCATACCTTCCTTCACTATTGCTCGCAAAGGAAATTACCTAGAAAAAGAATGAAGAGAAAGGAGAAATGTAGACACTGGAGAAGGTGACATTATGTCGATAACTTCTATTCGTTATCTACAAGGGTTAGGACCTTTATAATAATGTCATGTTATGCTCTACTCGAAATAGTGGCGTAGTTAGAGGGCGGTGGCGAGGGAGAAATGTGGGGATTGAATTGATTATAACACTGAGTAACTATAATATATCGAAAATAATATCGCTAGTGATATTCGTTTGTCTCACAATGTATGGTCAACAAGGGTCGTCCGTCACATGAGGCGGTGATCATCCTCCAGCTGGATCGGTCAGCAGTCGGTGTGCGGCTGTCGTTCCAATTCCAGGGACTACATTAAGGTCTTGACGGACGTTTTGTTACCAGCTCATTTTGGGCCGACCCATTCGTCTTCTGCCTGCCTGGGGCAATCCATCATAGAGTTTGACTTGACAGGCGGTCAGGGGGAACGCGTGCTACATGGTCCAACCAATTCAGGCGCCTTTTACAGATTGTTGCATAATTATCCTGGCGGCTACTTGTAACCTTTTCTGACTTCCTTATTAGTGATGAAATCATTCCTCTTGATGTGCATGATCTTGATGTGCATGGATCTTTCCTAAGCATTCTGAGTCAAAAACAAACTGGATGTTGAACTGTTTTTATGAATAGATTTTTAATTCCACGTTTCACAGCCATAGAAAAGGGTCGACAGCACAATTAAATTGAGTGTAGAAACGAGGTTTGCTCTTAACGGGAAAACTTGCTAGACCAGATTTATTTGAGTTGGTTGAAGGCTGCTGATGAATCTCCTTGGTCATATCTCCCAGGTTGTTGATGGCACTTCCCAGGTATGTGAAATGTTCAAAAGTGTCGATTTAATCTTGATTTAATTTCGATTCAGTTTAATTTGTGTGGTCTACATACAGATGAAAATGAGCAAAGACTGTCAGGGACCATTGTACAATAATCCCCCCCCCCCCCCCCAAAAAAAAATAAAAAAATAAAAAATAAACAAAACAAAATAAAAATAAAAATAAAAAAAGATTTTAAAAAAATAAAAAATAAAAAAATAAAATAAAAAATAAATACAAATCCTAACGGATAATTTGGGGTATATACTGTATGCGTGTTTATGTTTGTCGCTGTTGATATATGGGTTTCCCATCCATTTTCACACTTTTTCATTCAATTGTAAACATTCGTATTTTATACTCGTCCCGAGAAACTAACAAACATCAAATTTGTTAATTATTATGGTTATTTGTCATTTGTCAATCGATTTCAAAGACATCGCATTCAAAACCGCCGATTGTCATTGAAATTTGCCTCAAACGCTATGCGAGTGGTTAATGCAAAGATCAAATTCGTCTTCGTTCAAACAATTTCGTGATTTTTTAATTCAAATTAGTCAGATGGTATAGTTTGACTGTCTGTGTGAGGACTATGTGGAGGTTGAGTGGCTTGGTGGGTAAGTGTGAGTGTTTGTGCGTCATGTGTGCGTGTGCGTGTGTCCATTGTTGCACATTATTTCTATAGATGTCGTGAAACAGGATTGAATGAAGAAATAAAGCAAACATTGTTTTGAAGAGTACGTGTGTGTGCGTGTGTATGTGTGTGTGTGTGTGTGTGTGTGTGTGTGTGAGTGTGTGTGTGTATGTGTGTGTTTGTGCGCGTGTATGTTACTCCCTAATCATCCCTAATCCCTAATCACTCCCTAATCATTGTGACAATTAAACAAAAGAATCAAGACAAAACAAAACAGAGCATTACAGCGTAATATCTAAGATACGAATTTGGATCGAATTTTAATAACAAATGAACGCAAGAACACGACATTTCTTTCGCTTCTTTGTGTTCAGCAACTGTTACCGACGAATTTGAATTGTAATGGACGATAATGCATGGGCGTAGGAGCACATCTTTCACAGGAGAGAGAGGGGGCTGAGTTTTCAAAATTCCGGGGGGGGGGGGTGCTGCAGCCCCCAACCCACCGCTTCCTACGCCTTTGTATGTGTAAACAATGACTAAATTGAACAGACTCTTTGTGAAATTGATTAACAAAAGACATAATTGAAGTTGGTTTTTAGCACATTCTAGGCTTCTCGGGACGAAATTGAAGTACACATTTATACAAATTGAATGACAAAAGTTTTAACAAATGTTATACCCACACTGTATTTGTGTTTAATGGTGTTTTATCATTTTATATCTCGTGCTTGTATATCACTAAATGTACCGTGCCATTAATGAAGGATCAATTTGTGCCGCAAAAGAGGACTTTCAGTTCGCCTAGATTGTCTGTCTAACTGTCTTGCTTGTGATTTATACAGATACAATGCAAACGATGTCCAAACTTCTCGAAAATGTTTCATAGAAGCTCAGTAGAACGACATGAACTAATGTATAAATTACAGTATTTCCCACAATATCCCATACGATGCTGAACAAGATAAGTATACCGCATATATAACTTGACAATCATGTATGTAATATTTTGATTATTCTCCTTAGATTAAGAAGCGCTTTTGTTTGTTGTAAGATAATTAATTATGTCGTTCATGCCGTTTCTTGAAATGAAGTAGATGCAGTATAAAAGTATCATGTCAAGATATGTTTTTCAGCTAAATTTAGAATGTATTAGGCTTTCGGTTGTGGGTAGATGTAATGTTGTTTTTATTTTAATCGTTGATTGAAATGTAGTAATTCGTGTAGCATACATGGTATAGAGGTGTTGGTTTGATACAATTGTTTATATTATCCGGGAAATCTCGTTATCATGTGGATTTCGTGTTTGAACATCTTTTAGTATCAATAATAAGATAAACGGTTCGTATTATACGACCAATTTTGATAAGTTTGTATTTCTTTTCAAGGAAACTTAATTATCCAGTTTTTTACATCCTCGATTATTGTCATGTTACTTAAAATAATGTGACTTATTTCAAACAGAAAAACTGACAAAGTATAAAAACATGCAGTACGTAATACGTTGTCTTGTATTCGTATTTCGTATATATAGTTGCTCGAATGTTCTTCATAGAGTATGAAATGTGTTAAAATCGTGTAAAGTATCCGATAAACTTTGTATTAATGTGGCTTTGTATTAATACATCTTGTGACTGCATCAATTTATATGATAAACGCTGGTTTATATACGACAAATTGTGATCATGTAAATACTGAATTGTGACGTGTGCAGTCGTCTGGATACACACTCATTTAATGTCACGATTGGATACAGACAAATACAAAGAAACGTAAAGGGATAGTACAGTTTTGATCAAACAGAATGTTAGTAACTTAGATTTGAAAGTTATGATTAAAAACTACCAGTTATAATTAAATGATGCAATGATGGTAAAACATATAAACGGTTAGGTTACAGGGCTGTTTTCATTCACAAAGCGGCCGTTAACACAAGAGGTAGCCCTACATATTCATAAAGTTTCAACCATTTTATAGATTTTAAAATGTGAATGTTATATTTGGTTGAAATAACTATTCAATCATCAAATAAAATTGTTAAACCATTTTGGTATATTTTCAAAAATGTGTAGGCTTGTAAAACGTCTTCTTAAAGTATTGAATAACAATTGGTATCTAACAGTTATTCAAATTTGATATACTTACGGATATTTCAGCTTTTTCTGAACCGATTTTGATCAATAACAAACAAAGTCAAGTTTTATACTTATTTTCTTACTTCGCAACAAAATTATTTTTCGAAGCGCCCTCTAAACCAAAACTTGTTTACACAAAAGTCGCACATGTCAAAACATGTATGTAATGTTTAGTAAATGTGTAAGTGTAAGTTTGACAAAGCAAAACATAAATCGCCAGAGGCGTAAGTACTTAATTGTCATGTAGAGCTATGTTTTGTATAATATAGGTTTTTCCATCCATTTTAACACTTTTGTCATTCAATTTCATTAATTTGTACTTCAAATTCGTCCCGAGAAACCACCAGAGCGGAAATCCTAGCTTCAATTTCGTCTTTCGTCGATCAATTTAACAGAAAGACCACACAATTTAGTCATTTGTCACACATTTTCGTCAATTGCAAATCAAATTCTTCGGTCACAGTTGCTGAACACATAAAAGCAAAAGCAATTTCGTCAATTGCCAATAAATTTCATTAAAATTCGATTCAAATTCGTCCCATGTATTTACGCTGTAATTTTCTGTTTTATATTGTCTTGATGTAATTTTTAATTGTAACATTAATCATTTAGGGGGTAACATACACATGTATACACTCAAAAACAAACTCACACGCACACACACACAAACACACATACATTTGCACACATGCACACCAACACGCAAACAAGCACGTATACAAAAATTTGAAATTAATTCTTTTTCCAAGACACACATAGAAATAATATAAAACAATATTAAATAATATGTACACACACACGCACACACACACACACACACATACCCATCTAACCACCTACCATCTACATAGTCATGACACAGACAGGCATAATTAGGGCTATACCATGTGACGAATTTGAATGATAAATTCACCAAATTGGTTGAACAAAGACGAATTTGATCTTCACATTCACCACTCGCTCCGCGGCGGAGACGAATTCCAATGCCAATTGACGATTTTGAACGCAAAGTGTTTGAAATCGATTGACAAATGACGAATTAGATTGATAATTGACGAAATTGAAGTTGGGATTTACGGTCTGTTGGTTCCTCGGGACGAAATTGAAGTGACAAAAAAATGACAAAAGTGTTAAAATGGATGGGAAAACCTATACAACGTATATAGAATGTTATTTAACTGTTTTATACAGACTCTATAGTATGCTAGTAATATATTTTGTAAATTGTATTGACAGAACTATGGGCGTAAGTGTTTGATAATGATGTACAATTCTATTTTTGTATTATATTTGAACTGCTTCCTACCGACTTTAAGTACATACAAACATTCAAAAATGAAATAATTGTTCATGTGAAATCATAAATTGAAGGTCCAATATGTTATCAAGCGAAATGTGCTAGAGCGCCATCTGTAGTTACTGCATATCACATCAGTAACGTACACTCGTGGTACTAATTCCTGTTCTTCTTCTCCAATGCCCAATGTGATTTTTTGTCCCCGGTATAAATGTAATTTATATTTGGAACCATGTTTCAATTAATGTATAGGTTTTCCCTATTCAATTTCGATAATTGTTAACTTCAATTTCGTCCCGAGAAATCCTGAACGTGCAATTGTTATATGCAATTTAGTCATTCATCGTTCAAAATGGTCAATGACCAATCATCTTTAAAATTAGGTCATTCTATTTCGTCATTGTGCAATGAAATTCGTCCCACATGGCGATTCAGTGGGCAATGTTATGTTCGAATTCATCTTTGTTCAATCGATTTCAAAAATTTCCCATTCAAATTCGTCCCGTAGTATAGATGCATTGTGAAAATGCAACATTTTACCGTGCATTTCACTTGCAATTCAAACTTGAAACTGATTGATTGATTGATTGATTGATTGATTGATTGATTGATTGATTGATTGATTGATTGATTTATTGGTTGATTGATTGATAAGCGCTGGGAGTTATCATGACTGAAAATGTTGATAATTTATATGATAGACATTAATTACAACCAACCCATGACAATACATGTATATCTCACAACAATCAGCCAAAGTGTGATGATTAACAAGATATTTCATACCAAAATGCAATACCAATCACAGCTTGCTATAATAATGTGAGACGAATTTGAACGAGAAAGAACGAAATCGATCGCAAAATGACGAAATTGATCATCACTTTCTGCCACACAGTCTGCGATTGGACGAAATCGAATTACCTTTGACTAAAATGTTTATGACATACACGAATTTGATTGGGAACAAACGAAATTGGGTGCTCGAAATTGAACATGACAAACTGAAAGCCACACATTTCCGAGACGAAATTGAAGTTAACAATTATCGAAATTGAATGACGATTGTTTGAAAATGGATGGGAAAACCTATATTATTCAGCATTGTTTAATACCTTTAATAATAACGAATTGTGCGCATAGGTCCTAAATAAATATGTGAACAGTCGTTTAAATACTTCGTATTTAGTGAGGAGATAGCATGAATGTGTGTAAGTAATCTTGTGTGTGATAAGGCTCGTAAGTATGATTATGTAAGAACAGTAACGTAGCAACGGGGCACTTCTCCACCTACCCCTCTCACCCGGCCCAATAACCTGACAAAAACCAACATACAAAACGGGAACAATTAAGAATTATACAATATGGCCCTCCACCCCCACCCCCCCCCCCCCCCCCCCCCCCTACAATTAGTCCGACAACCCTACACCACTGTGTACAAATACTTGGGTGATTAGTGAATAATCCTATTATACAGGGTGGCCCCCAAAAAAAACGGAACGAGGCACTTCCCAAAACAAAGTAACATCATGGTTATGTTCATCGGATAGGGTGTCCTTTCCAATGAAAAACGATACCAATAACATTAATTTACTAGCAGTAATGTAGCGTGGGGATACTGGTTGGTGGTGGTCGGGACGCGTCAACTCCGGCTCTCTATGTACTTCCTTATATCGTTGGTATTTAGTGATGTAGCGTGGTCGGGCGCGCGTATAATCATTGGGGGCACACCTTTGTTTTAATCAAAAAGTGGCCTGTTAAGTTTCCTATTGTGTTTTTTTTCTTCAAATAATTTTTTTTTTTTTGGGGGGGGGGGGGGGGGGGGGGGGGGCATGCCGCCGCACCGTCGCTAAGGCACTGTTGGTATTGAGTGATCCTTCAGTGTGTTTGCATTGTTTATGCCAGGATATCGGGTGCATGGTTGTACCTCCCCCCCCCCCCCCCCTCCCCCCCCCCCCCCCTCACTCTCCCCCTCTCTCTCTCTCTCTGTCTCTCCATCAAAACACCCACACACACACGCACACACCCACATACTTTTCTAAAAAGGTTTCCGCCAATCATTTTGTCACTCTTCTGTTCTTCATCATTAATGCACTCACACACAGTAGGTATGACGCAATGTAATTTCAGTTTCGGTTTAGAGGGCGCTTCGAAAGTTAATTTCCTTGTGAGATAATAAAGGACTGTGTATAGAACTGTCTATTATTCTGAGAAATAATTTTTGCTCGATTAAAATTGGTTTAGAAACACTTCAGGAACATGAAAATAACGATAAAGAAGGTAACATGTAAAGGAGCACACAATTTTAGAAACATAATCAACTTTGTTTGATCAGAATCGGTTCAGAAACAGATGACATATCCATCAATATATTCGCCTGCAATAAATGGTGGAGACCAACTTTTATTCAATAATTTTAGGAAATAGTTTTGACATTGTACACACCTTTGAAAATATACCAAAATTATTTTTAATTTGCTTTTGATGATCTTTCGATTGAAAAACTGATTTCAACCAAACAACCAACAGAAAGTTGAAACTTGAGGTTACTGGAGGGCGCTCTCTTGTGGTAACGGATGTTTTTTTGTTTTTTTTATGAAAAAGCCCTGCAACCGAACTGTTTATTATGTGTTACTACTATCCACGCATCATTGAATGATAACTGTTAGTTTCAAATGATAACTGACAAGTTTCAGATACTAACATTGTGTTTGACCAAAATTTGTATCCCGTTAACCATTTGTGTGTTGTTTCACCCGGACATCCGGAGGTGAGTTCCGTCCCATCAGGGGGAGTGCTAACCTTTGTCCCTTTCATACACACACATACATATATTTCGTAGTACGCTTCGTTTCATCATTTGTAACATTAAATGTAAAATGCATGATTCATACTAGAAACTGTATTTACTTTGCCACAATCTTTTAAAATCGATGTTGTAGTTTATTTTCCATTGTTATGAATACGACTAAAAACAAAACAAACTAAAACTACTCCAAATAAACACTAAAGTTATCCAAACTTAGAGCAATTATCAAGAAATATCAAATTAATGTTGGTGGACATCATTTACACCCGTGCACAATTTACAATATTTTTTTCCATTTTGATCGACAGACATAAGGAAACAAACAATTCCTACCCTAAGCTTTTCTAAAATACTACTTTCATATGCTACCGACAAACAAAGGAAATACAGAAACTGATTTTCATCATTACCCTATGAATGATGGATATTGTATTTCATTTAAGCATCAAGACCCTTTTAGTTCCGATTACTCAGTCGATAGTATTTGCTACTATATTTGTGTAATACTTATTTTATTTTATTTTCATGTTAGTTCACCAGGGAACCGTTACTCAGCCAATTACAGTTTTTCTAGACGGTCCCTGAAAAAAAAATTAAATCAAAAGTACAAATGATACAATATTTATAATTATATACATAATATAACAACATAAATATCCTGTTTCCATCAAAAGTATACGACCAAGTAGCGGATACCATTCATTTTATTTCGATCAAATGGTCACAACCTTTTTTCAGTCACCTACTTCGTAGAAATTGACATAAATTTGAACCTGGCCCATCCATTAAAGGGACTGTCCGCCTTTTGCAAGCCAAATTTCAAAAGTTGCGAGGTTATTGCCTTATATGAAAGAAAATGTCATTTAACAGCATGCCTGAACAAATTAGGGCTTGAAATCTCTTTTTCGTGGAGTTAAAGACCTCAAATTAATAAAACGACACAGCGCGTTTAATTGTGCATTATACGAGTATTCACCCGGTGCGAAATTTCGCTCACGGCGCATTCCACGGAGTACCATGTTGCTGTGCGTGACCCATACGTGACCCATACGTGACCCGCGCACATATTGTGATCGAACAACGGCGTTAGCGAATACTAAACAAAATAACTAAAACTCGCTAAAACTGACTACATGTAATTGTATATTCTTCATTGTCGAGATTTTTTCCGTGACATACCTTTACAAATGTCGGCTTCACAATACCTTTACAAGAATAAGTACAATATTGTTGTAATATTATGCTAAATCAGTTAAACTCCTTTATTGACCGATATATAGTTTGGTAGAGGGGCGCATTCGTTTTTCATTCGTAGAATCCAAATTACAGGGTTGTTCGATCTGAATCTTTGTGTGCGTATTTCATTCATCCTCATCCGTCTACTTAGCCTTTAGTCAAGGCTCTATATGGCTTGGAGATACTATATGCGATCGCGAGCTAGCTAGCTGTGAGAGAGCTATACGGTGCACGGGGTCAGCGAGCGGGACGAACTGGCTCCCATATAGAGCCTTTATGAACTTAACACGCAGTAATTTATTAATGAGCAGACTAAATAAGGCATTATTTATTCATGAGATGAAATCATTAACCAATCAGATCGCTAGATGCGGATAACCTCTGCCTGACTCGTGGCGTGTTCCATCATGTATTAAGGAGTTTATTTAGTATCAGACATTAATATTATCATAACTATTCTAATGATCAAATATGAGATACATCACAGTAAAACTGAAGCATAGAAATACCTTTTTTGTATCCATATCAAATCTCAACTCTTTATTTTAAAAGAAAGCAACATATTTTGTAATGACTTACCCTATTCATATAATGGATGCGTCCGCATCGACGGTTTAACGTGTACGGCCTACGCTAGTCGCTTCGCTCACGATGCTCGCTCCGCTCGGGTAATTGTGCATATAGCGTGAGAGTCTTGACGAAAGACTACCGTCTACTGGAAACTGTTCAGACGATTTGTAAAAGGCGGACCGTTCCTTTTAAAGACGCCCTAAAACAAAAACTACTTGATCAAAATACTGTGCTCGGTATAAAATTTCCTTTAAAAAGATTGTTTTTCCAGTTAATCTAGACTATACGTTTCTTAAAAATGGCAAGCACCCCGTTCCGTTTTTGTTGGGCCACCCTGTATATAAATTATGTTTGGACCGGTGCTGTAACTGTACTTAACCATGATAGTTTTAATGCATAATTTGGTGCGACACTATTTTATAAAATATATTTTATGTATGTTTATTTTTTTATTTTCTTCCTGCATATTCGGAATAATGTAGAAACATTCAAACATGTCACGTATTTCAAATAAAATGCATACAAACTAAATAAACTGTTCAATGGAACGATATAAGTTCAAAAATGATGGCGGCATAAACATGGAGAAAAGGCGTTATAATTACATGTACATGTAAATAATTGTTATGCATTATTGACCGAGAGTGTGCAGCGTCATTAATAAATATAACAGATAAATGAACAAATTTATTCCCCAACACCGCTATAAGGGAGATTAACTTTCAACTTTGTGAACGTGATTCACGGCACAATGACACATTAACATATTCACTGAACAACAATGGTCGCTAATGCACTTTAATTTCGGAATGTTAGCTTAAAAGGGATCTAGTAACATTTTCCAAATCCTCAAAATACTAGTAGATCCCTCATTATACCTTGTGTTCAGATGCTAAACTATCTACTCGATAGTCGTAACCGTGTACAAAGTCAGTTCAATTAATGATTTACTCTTAAACCTTATTTAAACCTGTTTACTATATAAAAATCACAATATTAAAACAAAAGCATGTTCTTCATTGTTACCAACACAACACCAACACAATTGTTCACAACACAATTCTAAGATTGTGTAATATCTGAGTGAGACGTCAATGCCAGCACTGTATCGGATATTAATGTGCAAGTGGTTCTTTTCACATATCCAGGGAATTTTCCAGAATGAAGTATTGGAGTCGTGTCAGTCATGTCAGTGATGTGTGCTACCACTGATATACCTGTCTATATCTAGGCCTATTTGTTTAACATGTTTTCCGAATCGCCCTGTAAAACACCTGTTTATCATGGGAATGCAAACAAATATAAACGAAATTGTTTAATTTCGAGTCAGAGAGCAGTTTCACCACCGAATGGTGGTGACGAAATATTCGATTGATTCATTGGTTCCAGATAATCTGGATCTCCGAGGCTGCTCGTTATGTCCACATTCTCCTTCTTGTCTTCAGAATAGCATTCTTTCTCTAAGGGTTTGTTAATTGATGCATACGTACTTTCTACATCATCATAAGAATCACCATCACCAGTATAATCACCCGTATCCTGTGAGTGGTAGGTATGTTCAAGTTTGATGATTTCAGTGTTATAAGTCTCCAACCCTTTCGCTGCCACCTCTGTTGCGACCTCTTGCTCCACGGATACACACTCCATCGAAGAAGGAGGATCAGCGATATCGGGTTGGATAGCAGGAACAATCAGTCCCGGTGAAGGGTGATACTTGGGGATGCTGATCGATAGTTTGGAAGACATCTCGCCCGTATCCTGTATGACGTGATACTCCACCTGAACAGAATATACACATCGAGTGATTTCAAATACTGCGTTAAGGCTGGTGAACACTAACACCAGCGTTAACTAAACATCGAACTTGAAACCATTCATCGTGTGTATTACTGGGCATTTACATTAAATCCAGCACCATTACATTACAAACAGATAGTTATAACTATACCATGCTCAATGACTAAGTAAAAAGCCTGTTACCATTCAATAAGAGCCATTAAAACTCAAAATGGCGCTTTCTAAAAACTCAACTATTTTAAATAAAATATTGTGCATGTGATGTTCTGTTGTAATAGTGATTAGATAGAGAGATAATCAACAACTATTTAAGAAACCCTTTTTTGTAAATGTTTGAAAAGAGGAAGCATTTTAATTATTATGGGGCCCCACAATACTTACAAATGGTTATGGATATTTCAGCCATTTCTGAACCGATTCCGATCAGATAAAGTTTATTATGTCATTAGAATTGTTCGCTCTCTCAAATTTGACACTCAGTTTTTCATTATCTCACAAAAATATTTTGTGTAGCGCCCTCCATACCAAAACTCAATTATCCCTTTAAAGCATTGACAGGGCACTTACATTCCCTCTGAGAGTTTTCAAAACGCCAAAATAATCGTCTCAAATTCGGGCAGCAATGAAGGTCCAGTCTTAGTGTCCTAATCTGTTACCTTTTTACCAAGTGTGTGAATTTGATGAACTAACCCTCTACTAAACTGTACTACATCTTGGGTAGAGCTCTAATGGAATGTTCTCGTCATGTCCATACTGGCAAATTCTTTGTATTTTGGAGGACAATTATATTCTTGCAAAGTTGTCTCCTTTTCGGAAAAAAATAAGTTGTTGCTGGAACCGAAAGATGTCAAAATGATAATAGATGTCAAATGAAGGATGGTATTTTACACAAACAACTCATCCCCTCCCTTTCCTTAAAAAACAACACACGCCCGTATGCTCATAATAGACGTAATAATCATTTGCACCTACCCATATTACGAAGATATTCTACACATTCGTAAATAATGTTTACGTTTATACACAGATGTCCCAAAACATCCCTGGGTTATTCAATAGTTACGGTATACTACCACTTACTATTTCATCGGACGTAGAAGGGGTCGAATCCATGGGAGAAGGAACTGGTGGTACGGGTCTGGCGGGTAGGTTACGGCGTGCAGGTTGGTGCGACCTTCTGTTCCTTCGTACTTCAACAGGGAAAGGGAGAGGCATGACAAATAAATGATGTCTTCAATGTGAATTGCATTGCATTAATGATTAGTACAGAAAAAAATAAAAGGAACGTGTTGTATTATTGATAAGTGACCACTAACCAATATAAAGTTGTTTTAAATAAATTTAAATGGAGTGGTAGCAATTAATTAATGTAATGTGTAATATGGATAGAATGATCAATGATGTAAATTCTGTAAGAGAGAACGGAAAGGAGATTCACAAACAAGACTCAAATCTGGAAGGAAATTTGTTTACTCTTTGATGCATTTGAGTTCCATGACGCAGCCATACATTAATTCCATTTTTATAATACCTCATTGGTAACATTTTTCAAAGCGAGTTTAATAAACGTGTTTGTGTTATGTAACAGACTAGTGCTTATGTTTATACTAACATATAATGTATTCAACTTCATCATTACCCTTTACGAATTATAAAATATGAACTAGTCAAGTGATTTAATAATTTGTTAAAGTTAATGGGGAAAACTGTGTATCATTAATTTTAAAAATGCATTATTCTCAGGAATCTTACCGCTTCGAACACAACAGGAAACAATCAGACAAATGGCGCATAAAAGAGCAAATCCCGCCACTAAACTTGACGTCACAATCACGGAAGTCTGGTCTGTACAGCCAAGAACAAACATACATAAAATCAACTTATTTCATGTTGGTTTTACGTTACATTTTAGATTTCTTCTAGTTGTGTATTAATGTTGTGATATATGTTTCGAATATGTGTATATAGATATGTATATATATTTATGTATTATTGTGTTAAATGTTATTTTCTTCAGTGCCCTTCGACAGGGTGACATGAGAAACAAAACATTGTACATTGAACATTGAACACACATTATCAATAAGATGAGACAATTTTGCATCAACGACATAAACCAATTGTATTATTACAACTGTCATATTATTAAATAAGAATTTCACATATAAATCAAATTATACACGCTTAAGAACGTTACAAGATTCATTATTATTTTGATCATTTAAGTTTTCCAACACATTTGACTGATTTCCATGACAATCTAACAAAATAAAATAAACTTATATAAATCGTGTTGATATTGTCGCCAACTTATTTTTCATAAAGATACTCAAGAAAAATAGAAATCAAATAAACTTCCTAGAGATGAATGAACTAGCATTATATTTATAAACATATGATGTGTGTGACACGGTTAATGACCAAAATAGTACGCCAGGTATATCACTCCTTGGCAGTGACGTAATGAGCAAAACCTTGGGGGGGGGGGGGGGGGGGGTGGGGGTGGCAAAGCCAAATATATGAGACTTTGCGAGGGAGCGAATTGACTGAGCGAGGGGGTGTCCCCCTCCCAGTAGGGAGCTTTTGCATTGTTTGACTTGAAACTGTGCACTCTTGTGCAAAACCTAGGAAGGAAATTCTGACTTGACGACATATATTATAACTAGTTGCCGAAGCACCCGCGCCGTAACTTCTTGCCTAAGACCGCTGAGCATGCATCATCTATCGACAGTCAAAGTTCAGGCCGTCAAACTTCCTCGCACAACAACACCTGCGACATGTTGTACAAATTATTCTAATCAAAATACTAATAATACAAGTGACATGACTTCACATTCACTGAATCACATACTTGGATATCTTCGTGTCAAATAATCCTGAAGTGTGCAGGAAAATTACAAATTCATTATTATTTTTATGATTTTAAAGGTACCGTTGACTATTGGTATTTCCCAAAGTGCCCCCCCCCCCCCATATTTTTTTGTGAGATAATGAAAAACTGACTGTCAAAATTGAAAGAACATACAATTTTAATGACAGAATAAATTTTATTTGATCAAAATCGGTTCAGAAACGGCTGAAATATCCATAAGTATATTTGTATTCAAAAGGTTCTTCACTGGTAATCACCGGGGGATATTAAGACTTTTTAGAAAAAAAATTTAAAAATGCTTAAAGACTACTTGGAAAAAATCTGAATAGGTTTTTAAAAATTCGTTGATGATAGCTCTATTGAATCATTATTTTAACAAAACATTAAATGCACAATTTTGTAAAATATACTCCGCAAAAAAAGAAACTGGACACTTGTATGATACCAAATATTTCGCATTCATTAACGATAACATATATGATATTGTATATCAAATTAAAGATAAAATTACCCTCTTCAATATTCGCATGAAATCTAGATGAAATCATTCATGCATGACTTGTCACGGTCAATTAACCACACCAAGGTCTGTTTTCAAAAATAGCAACAATGGAACATCCACTCAACCGTATAAATGTTGATAAGCATAATCTAAAACGCTATATTCATGAGATGGCATGATTTTTCATTACAAATGTGATCTTTTCTATCTTCATCTCAATCAAAAGTATAAATGAAGACAAATTGTGAACATTATAGGTGTTCTTTTCATCCCAAAGTAACAAAATGGGGAATTCCATGGCAAAGCTTTATCAGTCAAAACACAGTTTGTTCCGTTATTTCAGCATGAAAATGGTATAAATTCTTCTCAAGAATTATACCAAAGATCTTCAAAAGCTGAAGTCACCCTTGGTCAAACAGTTGGGCAGTCTTTAACATTACATTTCTCTAGGTAAATATGGTTAAAATTGCAGGGGACACATGAAATAGACAAGCTTCACGCCTGTAATACAGACCAGTATGATAATGCTCTCATAACCTGGCCCTGTTTTATTGACAAATTTGTATTTCCAGAGTTTGTTCATAACAATTAAGTTGAATAGTGTCATAATTTACTTGCCCCGCTCATGTTGTTTTAAGTGAAACGCTTACTATCACTTCAGTCGAATGGTGTGGTCCTCCATTGTTTTGCTATTTTTGAAAACAGACCTTGCAAGTGTTAATTGACCATGGCATTTCATGCATGAACGATACCCTGCATATAGAGGACTTAATTCCCTTTAATTTGATATATGATCATGTACACTTTATCGTACATTAATATGAAAAATTTCAACTTATACAAGTGTCCAGTTTCTTTTTTTGCGGAGTATATATGAAAAATGGCTAAAACCAGTGATTTTTTTTTAAATAGCGCCCTCTTGAGTTGTAACGGCTCTTTTTGAATGATAACAGGGGTTTTACTTAGTCGTTTGTAATTGTGTATACTTTTCGAGCATGGTGAAATTATAACTATTAGTTTGTACCGTAATGGTGCAGGTTTTGGTTACTAAAGTTAAGTTTGACCAATACTCAACTATCCCTGTAATTTTTGTTTCGGCTTTTGTCGTTGACATTTTGTGCAAAAACCCTCACACTCTCGAAATCCGCTATTTAATTGTACATGTGGTACAGTACCCGTGAACGTTCAGTACAGTACGGACGTGTTAGCTCTATGTTGCGCGCTGTTTCCTAGCGATGCGTGGCTGCTTCGTGGCCCCCATAAAACGGAACGGGGCACTTCCCAAAATAAAGCAACACAATTATTATGTCCATCGGATAGGGTGTCATTTTCAATGAAAAACGATACTAAGAACAGTCATTTTGGTCGTGTAGTTTTTGTTTTAGGGCGCTGTGAGTGACACCATGTCAGGTTCCCATTTTTGTCAATTTTTACCGAGTCAGTGCATGATAAATCGGACTTACTGCCCGTCATAAGCATCGAACAACCTCGCCATTCTCCCGGCACACAGTTGAATGCACACTAACAATGGCGCGCGTATTGCTCGTTGTTCGACGCTATGACGGGCAGTAAGTGCGATTTATCAGACACTGACTTGGTAAAAATTGACAAAAATGGGAACCTGACATGGTGTAACTCACAGCGCTCTAAAACAAAAACTACACGACCAAAATGACTGTTCTTGGTTTTTCATTGGAAAGGACACCCTACCGATGGACATAATAATTGTGTTACTATATTTTGGGAAGTGCCCCGTTCCGGTTTTTGGGGGCCATCCTGTATAGAGCGCATTGGGAACATATGAGTACTATGGAAAAATCTGTGCTACAGATCGGAGATGGGCCACAGAGAGAGACACAGAGATTGGGGATGCTTATTTACCTTGTCTTAAAGGGACTTAGTAACATTGTCCAAATTCTCAAAATAGATTTTTCATTCTAGCGGTTCCCTCATACCTTGTTGTATTCGTATTACAATAAAATCATGGGACAGGTTTCGGTCTTTCAAATTTCCCTTTCGTTACAAAGATATGTACGATCGAAGTATTCAGATAAAAAAAACTCCGGGCGAGTTTTTCTTCCGTGTACAAAGTGAGTGCAGTGAGTAATTGAATATCACTTTGCATTTTCGCTCATTACTTGGCCATGCAATGTCCATTTGACTTGAAATGTTCACACAATACCCTGTGGACATATGAGATAACAATAATATGCATTGCATCAACCATTCATCACTTTTTGCACATGTCAACAAAGTTACTAGATCCCTTTAAGAAATACCCTTTTTTAAATCACTGGTATCGAATTAGATATAAGTCATGACTGATTTGTTTTTGTTTGTTTATTTGTTTGTTGTTGTTTTTTTTTTGGGGGGGGGGGGGGCAAGTTTTCTTCATAGTCACACTTTCCATTCCCCCCAACTCATGATATGTTATGTATAAATGCATTTTTACAAAACATATGTTGAACTCAAACGAAGAGTGAACATAAATTTTTAGAAAATTGAACAAAATTGAAAATGAAGTGTACAAAATGTATGGAGTAGTCCACAACTTTGCCATAGTGCGTTGCCATTTTGAGTCACTCTTATAAATAAATGGCTCTTTCAAAGAGCCATAGTTCTCTTATTTCTTGACCGATTGTGCTCAAATTTTCAGGGACTATTCATCCTATTTTAATAGTGTCTTATAGTGCATACAACTATTTGTCTGGATTTCATTGTCTCTTAAATCGTAAATATTTTTTTTAACGAAAGGGAAATTCAAAAAACAAAATCTGTCCAATGCTTCTATTGTTAATACAAATACAACAAGGTATGACGGAACATTAAGAGAGAACTTTTATTCCAAATACCTGTCGAGGTAATCTATACGAAACATTTTTTAATCAACTCACGAGCTGTAGAGGCAAAGAACGTCGCCTCCAGACTTGATCCCAAGTCGTTTCTAGCCTGGACTGTAATTCTATACCGAGTGAAGCTGGCGAGACCTCGTGTAAGAAAGTGCGACTCCAAGACGTTGCGCCACTTGTAACAAATCTCGTACGTCGGTAAACCCACCGTGCAGCAAGACACAGTGTAGTTCACCGGGAGACCGCCACCGCGACTGGGTGTCCATTCCACATCGAGGGTCGTGGGAGAGAAACTGTTAACCCAGACATTCGACGGCGCATTGGGAAGGGCTGTCAACATACAAAGGAAAGATCCCTTGTCCAATACTCAAATCAACTCCATGCTTAACTTTCGTATAGCGATTACGGAAATTGCATTACTCTACTTATGACTCTGCCTTTCATGCAATATTTTAAAATATCCTTCAATATTGACATGCACGTCGGTTTTTGGTAATTTTGGAATCGTCAATGTTAGGTAATATGTATATTATATACATGCATATATTTATAGTCAATACCCCAATCAATAACTCAATAAATCAATCAATCTATATAATTATATACAGTATCAACAAACCATCCAAAAAGCCAATGAATCAATCAGACAACCAATCACTAGGTAAACAATATTGATGACAGTTACCTTTTACTTCGATTAAATGTAACATACAAATATAAACGAATTGGACATGAGGTGAACATGAATTTTCTCATAAGAAATGTGTGGAAGCATACTTAATACGGTCACGTGACATGTTTCGGAGCAGAGTGTCGTATCACAGATGGTTCGGTCGTTCGTCGTATTTGCACAGCACACCAACCTCAGCTCCGGGGAGACATCTTGTACCAATATGAGCGAGGCGTTAAGGAACACACCATGGGATGAAAACAAGACCCGTTGGTCCAACTGGAAAAGAGGTTGTTGGGACGTGACTGAGTACTGCATCCCCAGGACCTCTAAACCTTGGTACCCATGGTAACATGTTGCATTGTAGGCGCGTCCAACCGTGACTGATGCCGGGCAGACTAAGGTGTGCATAGTGTTAATGCAATCTGTATTTTTAAGGTAACACAAGACACAGTAATTTATCCCTTCAACAATTAATTATAATTTCTTAGCAATTTTTATATTTTGCCTGGAAGATAATATTTCTACAATAAATGTGTACATTTTGAGTGAAAATTGTAGATATCCATCACTTCATCGCTGACATGCTCCCAGAGGAGTTGGAATTATGTTCAATGTTGTGTTTGATTGAATTACATCACATTTTTTGGAAAGAACAATACAATCATCAATACAAATTTTTAAAAAGCTCTTGTATATTAAACCAGTTCCAATTTTGTGAGTGGCTACATAATTATAGAGACAATTGCATCTTGTAGGGCGCCAGTCGATTTGCATCTGCGTGAATTAAGTAATTGCACCAGGCATAAAGACAATGAAGGGGGACTATGTACCACCCAACCCCCTCTTGGGCCCGGGAACGCCAGAAAGCTTGGGCTTTATAAGGCTTATGCACATTCGCTTTACCTTTATACTCACCTTCAACTTTTAGCTCAATAATTGCCGATTTTATTCCTGTTCCGGTGACGATGCATTTGTAATTTCGAGAATCTGTTAACTGGGTGTTGAAAACTGCCAATGTGATATCACCCGTCTCTCGGGTGACATTCAGCCCATACTTCGCCTTCCTCTGGAATGAACAACCCATTCCACAATGAATGATCTGCAGTGATGATTCTGATGCCGAACCACCACCGGCATACCATGAAACGGTCCAATCTGATGACGATGAGGCCGATGAGTAGGAACAGGAGAGATGGGCCGTCGTCCCGACTAAACTCATAATGGAACGCACGCACGTCATGCTGGCGGCGTCAGCAGGACTTGAATCTTGCAAACATAATATAAACAGATGATAATAAAGTGAGTATAACTGTGGAACACTTCATTAAAGCTAACATCAGTATCGTGAAACCCACCTCACAATGTGGAAGGCAATACCATATACCGAAAGCCCTAGCTCCATACTCACGCTTTGTTCGGCTAATTGCAACGATTTAGCATTCGTGGGGGGGGGGGGGAATCGCTTAGGGCGTTCTGATCCGTTTGAGATCATCAAAATTTCGTTGCACATTGTGCAGCAGCTGAATGCAGTGAGTCGGGGAGGCGATACGGACACATTTTACCCTTCTGGTATACGGAGATGTTTAAATCAGACCGTCTTTCCCACCTCTCTGTTTCAATGTTGGCGCAGCGACTGTTTTAAACAGTTTAATACGGCGGTTTTTGCTCCGCTTTCACGGATTTCTTCATTATGTGCAACGTTTTTTTTTTAAGAACTGGTACGATGTACAACGATTCAGAACAACCTTAGCAATTTTGTCTGCGAATGCCAAATTGTTGCGATTCGCCGTAAAACAACTGTGAGTATGGGACTGGTGCTTTAAACCTTTTAAAACAGTCGCCACGCAAACACGATTATATCAAACTCGTGACTAGTTGTCGTTGCGATTTTCACGAAAACACGAAGCAGACGGAGAATTTTCCTCCGATTCGAGTAAGATCGTCCTGCAATCGTCTGTTCTCCGTCACCGAACAAGAACCACAGCGAACATCATGTTGAAGGGAAACCAAAAATAAATATGAACTACCCCTTTTTCGTTATTGAAGTGATCATTTGCCCTAATTGTCTCCTAAACTGCATTTAATTTAGTGAAATCGATTTGCAAAAGTATTGGCATACATGTAAATAAATAAGGCATGTGGAAGAAAACGTTTCATTGCTCGTCCAAATCCAGGTCGCATCATCAGCTCATATTGGCAGTGAGAGAAAGAAATGATAGTTTTAATACAAAAGCATTATACAATCTTGCAGATTATATCATTTGTCACACGAATTAAAAAACCATAGAATCAAGCTCATTTGATTAATGTAATCATATAATGTTGCTATTTTAAAGATGTATCCAATGCTAATTAGAATATAGAGTTTCATAACAATTGATTAACGAGTAATTCAAACAATAACATGTTAAAATGTTACGCGTGGGGCATGCACATTTTGGAATGCATCTAATTTGCATATTCAATTTCATGACAAACTGAAAATCATAATCCAATTAACTTTTAGTCATAACTTCAGGTAAATGCACTAATATTTGTAATTTGGTTAAATTTAAACGAGCATTTGTAATATCTCAAAATTTGTCTTATTTGTAGATGGCCCACGCGTTTTCATAGTATGCAAATATATTTCAATATTACTACCAATTAGGGGAAAATGTATTTGTTTACTAAAACTATTGAAAACTATTAGCTTCAAAAAGATGTCATGTTTTACTAGATTGAGTCAAGAAGAAATTTTACCACCTCGTATACAGATACCTAATTGGGCTTGCCAATAACATGTAGCCAATGCAAACACGCCTACGTCGCTAATAGTAGGTGATGTTTCAATGTGTACAAAACACATTATTTAGACGTCTAAATATGTGTTTTGAGTTACTACGCCATCATTACCGTGCTAAGATATGTGCGCATTTAAACATATCAATTATTCAATTTTGTATTATGATCTGTTGTGTCACAACTACAACGACAGAAATGGAAATAATTATGTCTGATGTATTTTACACTACATACCGTACCCAAAATATTAAACTAGAATTGTATTTCATGTGCCATAAATCCTAACTTTTAAAACGATCCCAAAATTGATACACAGAAGGACTTTGGATATTTGTTCGATACGATTATGTCTAGACCCCATTGCAGAAAGAGATGCGATCGATTGCAAAGTTGCAATTTATTGTAATTCCGATCACCTGACCAAAGGCGCACATCTGATTGGTTCAAATGCGCAAATTTTCTGACTTGCAATTAATTGCAACTTTGCAATCGATTGCATCTTTTTCTTCAACGGGGCCTATATCTGTTTATAACGAAAGGCCAAAACACATGAAAGGAACGTTGTACTGTATGCGTTAGGTTTCTTCCCAAATTGAATAGGTCGATGTTCATTCTGCATATTATCCCTGCACATTTCTGTTTGGGATCAATACTATTTTCCTGAGTGCAGGAATCCGAGGTGAAGTTCGTTTATAGTTAAAAGTATAACTAAATTACATGTGACATACCACGTATCGCTGTATTGGACTCATCGATCACAGGAAGCATTATTGGTCATGTAAGTTTATAATAATGTTTTCCCTACACAAAAACACCGTTTTAACAGTTAGCTAATCATGCCAATAGAGCCCATGCTTAAAACTAATCGTGGTTTAACTAATGTATGTATTATATATATTGGATTCCTCTGTATGCATTGCTAGTTTACATCTCCCATAAACATTCAACTACTGTCATGACTGTACATTAATTATGAAATGTATTGTTTGTAATGTGAGTGTTTGTTTGCAAGTTGTGTGATTTTAGTTGTTTTTCCAATTTTCATGTATATTGTATTATAATTATCTTCGCATTTTTAAAAATCAAATTGTGTTATACGTTCATACAATGCATTGTATTGAACATATTAATCATAAAATCTCATATTTACTTTCAACAGTAGCCTACCGGAAAAAAAACTTGCACATCAGTTCAAATAAAAAGAAAATGTAATTAGGGACACGTAACATAACTTAGTGTTTTTTTATTTCCTGTAACAGTGTAAGGAAAGTAGAACAAGATCCAGTCGGGTACAACAACAATTTTTTTTTTTTAATGTAATTAGGGACACATAGCATAACTTTCGATTCATGTGTTTTGATTCATGTAAGGAAAGTAGAACAAGATCCAGTCGGGTTTGATGTGAGTAGAAATTACAAATTATTTCGATTCATATAGCGCCTAATATGAATTATCTCTAAGCGTTTAAAATTATTACCCCGGGTACCCATAGGACACCACTCGTAGTTAGTACGCAGGTAAAGTGTACTTTCTGCTCCCTTGGGAGCAAGGCATTCTGGCAGCCGTTAGGCGCGCCTAACGGTATACATATAACATTTCATACACGTTCCACTCCTATACCGGGTCCCATAATACACCTCGGTAGAAAACAGCATTAGTAGAAATTGTTTTGCTGACAGACAAACGCAACGGGCACAAACAGAGTTCGAACTCCGGGTCCCACTGATTGGAGAGCTCTACCGATCCTGCCACACCACGTCCATAATTGTGTAATTGCATGTACCATGATTACCAGTAGAAGCCTTATCGTTCTTTATAATTCAAGATGTACCGTTTTAAATGGTGACAAATAGTTTACACTTTCTGGATGCTAGATCATGTAGATTATAGTTATTAATAATTGGTAATATTTAAAAAAAAATCATCATCGATCGTCCTCCCCCAGTTTTTTTGTTTGCACAAGAAATGAGACTTGGTTTGGGGCACCACCACATGGCTAATAAGGGGATGAGGTTGTGAGCCATACTCTCATTGCTAGTCTACACACAAAGACTCTTGTCCCAGTGTGTACTTCAATTTTTCTTCCAGTCAAGTACTGATAAAACATGTAACCTTAATATGGCTCTAAATGAGCTGAAATACCGAGTATTCTTTCCCTAAATTTTAAGTCGACAAAAAAGAGTAATGGTGATGTAAAAGTGATCATGTACTTTCCTGATCGAATTGTGCTTCACACTTTCCATAAAGGATTTCATTTAGTGTAGGAAAGGAGGTCATGTAGTGCAGGAAAGGAGGTCATGTAGTGCAGGAAAGGAGGTCATGTAGTGCAGGAAAGGAGGTCATGTAATTGCAGGAAAGAGGGTAATTTTTATAGGATAGGAAGTCATTTAGTGTTCTTTAAAGTACCTACGCGAAAAAGAATAAATACAATGTTGGAAATTATAAAACATAAGAAAACTATGGGCTTCCTAATTAATCAATGTTCAGGCCCCATATGCATAAGAGATCTAACTGAACCAGCAAGTAGAAAATATATCTCAGGATAGATACTAAATGCTTTTCGGACCACAAATACAGGACTGTTTAATTGAGTGTTACCAGACGATGTCTCATTGCAAATGTACATGACATAAGTGCGTTTCTTTTGTCTTTGTTAGGTTTAACCGTACCATGACTGCACATTTGTTTTATGACATTATAGTAAAGGGCCAAAAATAGGCTGTTGACTGCATTTTAGGGTATGATTGTTTGTCAAATTCAATTGTTGACTCATCCTTGGAACAAACTAAGAAGATATTTCAAAAGAGACACACAATTCCTATATAAATTAGCCTCATTTGCATAATTTATGTATAATGACACAGAAATGTACTTTATAATAATATTGTCGTCTTCATTAAAATACTTCAATTTTAACATTCCTGCGGCGGCTACCATTGATTTGTGAGACAAGATGACTGCGATTGCTGGCAATAACCTGCTAAAAGTATGTGTTTACTTTGACTTACCCTCGTTCATCAATCTGCATAAGTTAAAACATCAATTATTTCTATAAAGACTACAATTTCATAATATATCACATTTGTAAACTTATGCATACATTATGCACATTTGGCTATTTTACATAGATAAAGTGGGCTTCTTTTGATGATTCTTCTTAGTTTGTTCAAAGAATGGGTCCAAAATTGGTTCAGACATCCATACAATAGTTACAATAGACACATCACACATGTTTGTATCATGATTAGTTCAAAAGTAAGACAAAATATACAAAATTTAACATTCCTGCCAACGGCCATCTTGGATTTCAGGGACTAGATGGCCACGAAAGGTTAAAATAATCTGCTAGATTGATCCACTGGCCTTGATATACCCTAGATCATCTATTTCCAAAGTTATTATCTCAAGTATCTCAATAAAAACACCATTTTCAAAGAATATCCCATTTTCATGAATAAATTTGCATAAATTATGGAAATTAGGCTTAATTTGCATAGGTACCGAGTGTCTCTTTGAATGAATTTTTTTTATTTTGATCGAATGAATATGTGGGCCAAGTAAAACAATCGTACCCCAAAATGCAGTCACGGACCCCTTAAAGGGACTTAGTAACATTGTTCAATAGTAACATTGTTCAAATCCTCAAAATCCAATTGGAATTCTAGCAGTTCCCTCATACCTTGTTGTATTCATATTAAAGTGTACTTCCATACGATTTCAAGCTTCTAATGATTTAAAGACAGATATTCTAGTTCAATAAACACAATTTTGCATGAAATAAGTATGATTGTGGGTTCTTATAATTGGTTTTGAAATTATAATGACACAAATTCGCGAGCGAGCTTGTTCTATCCCACAATGCACCAATTTGTGACGTGCGACCCTCACTATGCGCCTATCTATGTTTTTACACTGCAGCGAATGTGTTCTTTTGATCGGAGCACTACAATGCTCGATAATGAATAGTTTAGTCCACGCTGCGCCACTGACCGTGCCTTTGAGCATTATTCATTTGTTGAACCGTTTGAAAATACTTGCCTGCCCGATATTGTAACACGTTTGGCTTTCATTGGAATTTGAATAGACACACAGTTCTGTAAACGTGGTTTTTGAATTTGCTGGCTCTGCATGACCGGCTATTATGAATGACACATGCAGTGATCACAATGCAGTGGCACCGGATTCAAGCCTACTCAAGAAATTGAGCAAAGTGAGGGTGCTACGTAAGGGTATCATGATTGTGTGCGGTAAATTTAATTATTTCCTCAGAGTTAATGACATTAGAAAATCTCTTAGAAATCAACCAAAGTGAGTCAAATCCTGAAAATATTCAAGCACATCCCTATATTTATTTCCAATACAGTATACTGTATTTATTTTAAAATCGTCCGGAATTCTCCTTTAACAATAAAAGCATGGGACAGGTTTCGGTTTTTCAAATTTCACTTTCGTTAAAAAGATATTTACGATTGAAGTGTTGAGATGTTAAATTATGCACTGGATCATCGAAACCGTGTACAAAGTGAGTGAAATGAGTTAGTGAATATCACTTTGCATTTTTGCTCATTACTCGGCCATATAAGGTCCATTTCACTTGAAATGTTCACACAACACCCAGTGAACATATCATATCACACCAATACACATTATATTAACCACGCATCACTTTTTGCACTTGTAAACAAAGAGACTAGATCCCTTTAACAAGCCTACTATTAAACAACAAATGTTACGAATTACGTGGATATAATAGTCATTCCTACAGAAATACTTATGTCAAGGATATAAATTTCAATGAAATAAGTTATACATACTGTCTCATTTGACGTCCATGTCAAACTTGAGCGTGTAGCCTATAAGAATTGCATGCAAAACATCGACGTAGCAACATAATACAGCCGTTTCAATGAAAAGTACTTATTACACAGGGATGCCTCTGACATGTCTGAGCAATCGTATGTTGAATTTTCTAGAAAGAGTTGTATTGTGCTGCTATGCCGTTGTATTGTGTGCAGTGTGAACAACTTTTCATTCTTAAGTTCGACATGGGCGTCAAGCGTGTAAAAAACTTACTTCATTATATTTCTTATCCTTGCCATAACTGTTTGTACGGAAATGAATATAATATCCATGGTCTGCGTTACACTTTCTTCAAAACGTCATAAAACAAATTTATACTCACGGTAATGATAAACATACAAATGCCCAAATGAGTGCATTTCTGTCATTTGCAATGAGACATCGTCTGCTATTAAACACTCGTTCTGCCCATCTTACGACGTCACTAAAACAGAACTGTATTTTTCATCTGAAGAGCATTAGTATCGATCTCGTGATCAGTTTTGAAATTGCTGGTTCACTTGGATCTCTGATGCACATAGGACTTTAATAATGATATATAAGCCCCTAGCTCGCTTGTGATGTATAATTTCAATCAATGTAACATTTTCGCATGGAAACTTTAAACATTATGATGTAAAACAGTGTATGCTACCTACTTTCGATCCATCTATTACCTACTATATTGATCCCCTCCTGAATTAATTTATTAAATGATATACAAATGAAAGTAGTTGATATAGCATGTATGTATTATAGAATTGTACTGCGTTATACATAAACGTATATGGTCGATTCCAACGAAAAGTGTACACGGCCAGATTTTTAGATTCGAATTTCAAACTGCTTTGATTTTGTAATCCTTTTGCACATGTTAAGTAGACATGTCAACCATAACTAGAAAAAAAGTGTCATCACTAATCTCTCCGAACGGCCTTGAGAAGTTAATGCTACATTTCCTAACGTTGCCTACGAATGCAGATGAAATACTTTAAAAATGTGATTATGGGACTCCAAATCAATCTGCTTCATGCAAACATTTGCTTTTATTTCATCTATAAGATGCTAATCATGGAATACATTCACATATTGTGTTTTAAACATCACTCTGTTATACATTTTCAAGTTCGAATGTTTTATTAGTGTGTTGAGATTTTCCTGTCTTAAAAACATGAGGTTGTATCACTTTTCATAATCTCTTTAATAATATGTGAATCAGAATTATTTTCCACTATCTTAAAGAGTGGGAAATACCCTTTCCAAAAATATCAAATATAGGGTTGTGCGCAAAAAAATGACACGTATACAATGTACTTGAAAAATAAGTATCCGTAGGCAACATGTAATTTACTTTATACGTAGGTAACAAAAACCTTTTATTCACAGTGACTGTCACGAAATATGGGGGTCCCTTGTCAGTTCTAAGTGAGATACGATCATACAAATGTGCTTACAATCAATTGGGTGTAAAAATATTTCTTAAAAATTTACACTGACACCATTAGTGGTGTCCTCAAAACAAAATATATATTCAATGTGAACATTTGGACATTTAAACCTGACTATAGATTTGAATTCCTAATGTTGATCGATAGTATCCACATCATTGATATTGCAAACATTATGTAAGAAAATGTTTAATCTGGAATTTCTAGGGATACGATACATTTGGGTAATACAGAAACGAATATTATAGTTTGTTCGTATAGGTAACATTATTTTGTTCATATATCCAAAGATACCTGTAGTAGGCAAAGTTAATTACTGTTTTTTGACTATACGAAAAACAACTTGTAAACCTATGGTCTGTAAATATATACTGTTCCTGACATAGCTATAAAAACACGAATTTGAGAAAGAGGGGGCATATATTTGTTTTGATATTTGGGTGAATCACTGTATAATGTGTACATCAGCGTGCACATAAAATGACAAACATACATTTGAAACGATTGCTCAAACGATGAGTGGTAATATATTATCTGTTTGATAAATGCAATAAAGGATCATTTGAGATTTCTAAAAAACAGTTCATACAGCGCTTTTATCATGTTCTTGAAGGGTTGAATATTTATGAAACACATTGGCCAATCCTGCATATCCCAACAGCTTACTTAGTTTGATTCGAACCCTCCAATTTAATTGGAATGTTTCTAAGATTAACTCGTATTGTTTCCAGTTTTGTGTCTTATTATGTGCTACATTTATCAAGAATATTATAAACGAAGTTATTCTTGGAGATGTATGTGTACATTATGTAATGCTGCAATAATATTAATACAATCAAACGGCAGCATATGAAAACATCACAGCACGGCATCATCATTGTTTTCAATTACGTTATTTTACTTTTTACAACAAAAATGGCCGTTAAATAAATCTTTATAGCAATCATAACCTGTTTAACAGTACCAATATTTCAGTGTACATGCTCTTGTTATATGTAATATAAATATTAAATAAAGAAAATGCTAATAAGTTGTATCATCTTATAGATATACTAACTAAAACACATTTGCGACATTACAAAAAATAATCGAATTTTCTATCTTCCCAAGATACAAAAAGTATATATATATCTGAGGTAATGGGAGAACGGTTGGGATAAGGTACATTCATAGCTGGAAGTTAGGCGAAACATATTGATTGTTTTTAAATTCAAATTTTCGGAGGGGGTAAGGGTGTATTGTGAGATAAATAATTTAACAAAATTGAGCCAATGTATTACATGAAGCGCCATTTTATACATATCATTCTTACCATCTTTATATAGTATATTAAGACATCAAATGGTGTGTTCTTCGGTATTTTACCCACTTTTTTAAAGAGCCATATCTGATTCAATCTCTCGTGTGATTGGAATACGAATGAAAGTAATCGATTACGTCGACTTATCATGTGGTTTATATACAACTGTTCGAAAAAAATCATAGTGCATACGTCAACGTAGATACCATGTACACAGACTCCATGATATATGTTTTTACAAGGAAAATTTCATAGACAAAAATACCAAAATGCAATTCGAACAACCGCAATTGCTTTTTTGGGTCGAATGGGCTGATCATCTTGATGCAGATAGCGGGCCATCAGATGCATGTGGTTTTTAAACACTTTTTTGTATTAACCGATAAAAGAAAATCAATGATGACATCATTATTTTTGTGTATTCGGAACTTTGTAAACAAAATAAATCATATTTTCAGTCGAAACTCTAGATGATGATAGCATCTTGTCGGATTAGAAAGCGCACACTTATCAGGTTGATTGTGACATACAAATGGGCTTTATTTTTCCGAAAGTTTACTTTTTTCTTGTTACCTACGAGTACATTTTACCTACGAATACAGAGTGTTCCCATGATAAAATGCCACATTAATGTTCTTATTAAAGCATTGACTATCGTTATTTTGATGTTAATATATTGCCAAAGGATGTCTTCGAATCATACACATACATTCATTTATTAATATGATGATTACGCTTGTTTAACAAGGAGGAGAAGATCGTTTAATGTTAAATGAGGCAAAAAAAGTAACTTTTTAAACCTGGTGTGCTCGTAATCTAAATGCCCCAAAAATATGAACATTATAACGCATGAAAAGGAAATTTGTTTCATACCATAACACGCTCATTTTCTTCAAATAGCCAAAATATCTAGGTGATTTTGCCGTTTGAAATAATGTCAGCGCAGGAATCAAACTCCCTTTGTCATGTTTGTATTCGTAAGTAACGTTTAATTTGTTAAAAGTTACTTACGAATGCAACACATTTTGTTGAATATCTCCTAAAATCATTATTTGAAAACGATAAATCCTTGCACATATTAGCGTTATGCTATATTCCATCTGTTACTAAGTTATTTCTCACTAATCTACATACATATTGAAGCTACGACATGATGAAGTGTATACGTAGGTAATGCCATTTTTTTTTACCAAACGGGCCTTTTCAGCTTATGACATTTCTGACGGCTATACAATAAAAACACTAGGATATTTGATAATGCATTTCAATAGCAGACACATGAGGGTTTAAGTTGAGCACACATTTTCAATCGTGTGATGAATTTTTCAATAAGGTTATGAGTGCTAAAAAATGTATTCGTAGGCAAGGCTTAAAATTTACCACTAGGTAAAAAATCACCCCAAATCACATGATTGCCAGTTAGTTACAAAAAACTCATATAATGAGTCCTGACATATGCAACAACTTCCCATGTCAAAATAAACTAATTCGTATCAAGTCTTCATTCTAAGATTTTAACCGCTCAAAAAAACGTTAAGAGATTTTTTTCAAAAGTGGTCAAAAATAGCATGTTTTTTGTTCCTGTAGAAAAAAATATAAATGCAATGGTCACAAATGCTGTATGGCGCGAAAAGTCTTGCCAAGATGCATCTGCTCAAAGAAAAATCGAGATTGTAGGACCTTTCAAAAAAATAAAATAGGTCTGAACATGCCGTGTACACTTTTCGTTGGAATCGACCATATATACAGACTATGATATTGGGAGAAAATGTAATTTGAAACAAAATACCGAAATGTATAGTTAGGTATGACAGTTGCATTTAATTTATATTTTGACTGAATGGGTTGATAATCTTGAGGCAATTAATTTGAATTTTAAGTGAGCCATCAGATACAAGCTGTTTTATCAACACGTATTATCATTGTGATACATTACATCTATTCCAAGTTATCTTTCACTAATCAAATTGCATATTGAGGATACAACAAGTATTCGTAGGTAAAGTAATTTATGTGACCATACGGGCCTTTTCAAGTTAAGATTTTAATGGCGGCTATCAAGTAAAATCACTAGGATTTTGTTATAATGCATGTCAACAGTAGACACATGAGAGTTTACGCATAGCACACATTTTCAATCGTGTGATGAATTCATCTGAAATATAAATTCGTATGTAGGTCATGCTTAAATGTTACCACTGGGTAAACCATAACATAAATTCACTAGATTGTACTCCGCAAAAAAAGAAACTGGACACTTATATAACTTGAAATATTTCATATTTATGTACGATAAAGTGTACATTATCATATATCAAATTAAAGGAAATTTAGTCCTCTTAATGCAGGGTATAAGTTAAATGTGTAATCGTTCATGCATGAAATGCCATGGTCAATTAACAATAGCAAGGTCTGTATTCAAAAATAGCAAAAACAATGGAGGACCACACCATTCGACTGAAATGATATTAAGCGTTTCACTTAAAACAAGATGTGCGGGACAAGTAAATTATGACATTATTTAACTTTATTGTTATGAACAAACTCTGAAAATACAAATTTTTCAATAAAGCAGGGCCAGGTTATGAGAGTATTAACATATACTGGTCTGTCTTTGAGGCATACAGCTTGTCAGTTTCATGTATCCCCTACAATTTTTACCATAGATACCAAAAGAAATGACATGTTAAATACTGCCCAACTGTTTGACCAATGGTGGCATCAGGTTTTTAAGATCTTTGGACTACGGTAGAATTCTTGAAAATAATTTATATCATTTTTCATGCTGAAATAACGGCACAAACTGTGGTTTCGACTAATAAACCTTTGCCATGGAATTCCCCATTTTGTTACATTTGGATGAAAATAAAACCTATAATGTTCACAATTTGTCTTCATTTATACTTTGTATTGAGATGAAGATAGAAAAGGTCACATTTGTAATGAAAAATAATGCCATCCCATGAATATTATACAAATAATGAATGTTATGAGTCCAATGGTACGAATATTTGCATGAGGTGAAAGATGGAATGTTACATTCAACGAGGCGAAGCCGAGTTGAATGGAACATTCCATCTTTCACCGAATGAAAATATTCGTACCATTGCACGAATGGGAAAACATTTATTATTTGTTTTATATGACACCTAAGTGTAAAAACTTACAAAGATCCTGTCGATTAAATCGTCCAAAGCGGCATCCATCAGCGAAACAAATCCCGGTTCTGCAGCCATGTTGTGTAAAAAGTACTGTACAAACTTCCCAGCGCAATGCACAGCGCGCTGCCTTGCATGGATGGAGTGCATAATGTTAATGCGCTTGTTCATGAATGGGAAATCTGCGCAATACGCGCATTTATTTTTAACGCGCGCTGGCGCTTGCACAACATTAACATACAAAAGTACCACTGCACGTTTAATGACGTCATTTATCGTTGAATGGTACTAAAAAAAAAGGGAAAATGACTTCAAAATTGTGGAATGGTACATTTCCACGAATATCATGTGACATGAAATCAACCAATCACATTGCGAGAACATTCCAAGGTGTCATATAAAGCGTTTTAGATTATGCTGATCAACATTTATATGGTTGAGTGGATGTTCCATTTTTGCTATTTTTGAAAACAGACCTTGCTGTGGTTAATTGACCGTGACAAGTCATGCATGAATGAATTCATCTGGATTTTATGCCATATTAAAGAGGGTAATTTTATCTTTAATTTGATATACAATATTATATATTTTATCGTAAACGAATATGAAATATTTTGTCTTATACAAGTGTCCAGTTTCTTTTTTTGTGGAGTATATTTTACTTACGTTTTTTTCATTAGGTCCTCAAATATGCAACACCTCTCATGTGAAAATAAAGTAATTTGTATTAAAATATCATTTTAAGATGTGAATCGTAATGAGATGTCTTTAAAGTAGTCAAAAATAACATATTTTATGTTCTTGTAGAAGAACACCTTAATACATTGATCATACATATCATCTGGCGCAAAAGGTCTCACTGAGACACATCTGCTCGAGAAAAAAAATACAGATATTAGGACGTTTCAAAGAAATCAAATAGGTATACTTTTCGTTGGAATCGAACTTCCAATTCTGGCCTATTTACCTGCGCAATGTATCAGATTGCAAGTCATCAAAACTCTTTCCATTAAAAAGAAATATGCACGCCTTACTGGAGCTCTGTGCAGAAATAATAAGCAGAGACACTGACATTCTAAAGGGGAGCCAAACGCTGGCATTTTCGCGTACTGTTTCTGAGTACTTTTATACACGACAAAATTCGTGATTGGAATCACGATTGGAATCATTATTCAGTCCAATCACGGTATTTTTCACCGTGTGAACACAAACTAGAATCACAAATCGCGAAACTCAAATCGTGGTCCAGAGGTGTTTTCTAATCATGATTCACTCACATCACAGTACGAATCGGTAGTGTGAACGGCTTGACCTCCAAAACACGATTTGGGAGGCGGAGCTTACGTGACCTTACATGCAATTCCGCCGATAAACCGCGCTCTAATCGCTTCGAGTGCCGTGCGTGTAGTGTAATACCAAAGATGGCGCTCAGTTTGATTGACATGTACACATAAACACGTCTCGAGAAACGCGATTGTAATCACAGTTTGCGCGAAGTCTTTTTCCTCGTGTAAAAGCAAAGCAACATAAGCACCGTGATTGTAAATATGATTGCAATCACGATTGCAATCACGAATTTCTTGTGTATAAGAGGGCTCTCAGTTAAGTGCTTACTTTCCGCCTGTTCTAGAGTGCTTTTACACACGACAAAGTGCCTGATTGCAATCACGATTGGAGTCATTTTTCACTCCAATCACGGTATTGTTGACCGTGTGAACACAAACTAGAATCACGAATCGCGAAACCCGAATCGTGGTCCAGAGGGGTTTTTTTAATAATGATTCACTCAAATCACAGTGCGAATCGGTAGTGTAAACGGCTTGACCTCCAAAACATGACCTTATAATGCACTTCCGCCGATAAACCGGGCGTTCTTCGCTTCGAATGCAGTCATGCAGTGCAGTAGTACTCGTGTTCTCCAGAAACGCGATTGTAATCACAGTTTGCGCGAAGTCTTTTTCGTCGTGTAAAAGCAAGGCAACAGAATCACCGTGATTGTAAACATGATTGCAATCACGAATTTCTCGTGTATAAAAGCACTCCTAGTCGTATATTTCTTCTTAGGTATCACTTCTAATTGTGAAGTAGTTTCTATAACTACTATTATCTATTTTGTCTGAACACTGGAGGCTGCCATGTTTTCCAAATGCATACCAATGCAACGCAATTTGTAACCAAGCAAATTCAATAAGAGCGATTACATAACCTAATTTTTTTAGTGCAAGCTCAGATGCCCTCAGATGACGTTTCATGCCGTACAGTTCGACAGCATAGCAGCCTCCAGTGCTCAGTCAAAACAGTTTATAGTGGGTTCAAAAGCATTTTTCTTACTATACAGGGCCAAAAAAACGGGGCACTTCCCAAAATAAAGTAACAAAATGATTATGTCCATCGGATAGGGTGTTTTTTCCAATGAAAAACGATACCAAAAACAATAATTTTGGTCGTGTAGTTTGTTTTAGGGCGCTGTGAGTAACACCATGTCAAGCTCCCATTTGTGACAATTTTTACCAAGTCATTGCCTGTTAAATCGCACTTACTGCCCTTCATAGTATCAAACAACGAGCAATCCGCCATTGTTAGTGTGCACTCAGTCGTGTGCCGAGAGAATGGGCACGCTTGTTCGAAGTTATTACAGGCAGGAAGTGCGATGTAATTGGCACTGACTTAGTAAAAATTGACAAAAATGGGCACCAGACACGGTGTCACTCACAGCGCCCTAAAACAAAAACTACCCTATCCGATGGACATAATCATTTTGGTACTATATTTTGGGAAGTGCCCCGTTCTTTTTTTTTTGAGGGGCCACCCTGTATTGAATTGATATGACTTAGTACAATGCGAGTCATTTATTGGCTCAACACAGTCACGTGATTACAATAATATTTTGTTATATCATCTGACTTAGTAAAATGCGAGTCATTGATTGGCTCAACACAGTCACATGATTACAATCATATTTTGTTATATCATCTGTCTTAGCAAAGTATGCGTCATTGATTGGCTAGACACAGTCACGTGATTGTCGTGTAATTTTTTTTATATCACCTGGCCAGAGCACGGAATGTGCACGTTTTACAAAGCATATGGAGGTTCTATGCTCGCTGCCATGTTACCCCAACTACACAACAGTGTTTGATGACACCAATCAGCATCGCGTATAATTGCCGGCGTTGCACGTGCACTGATCCAGCGTAAAACTCTTCAAGTAATCATACCGCTAAACGTTGCGTCAATTTGAACTAGAACTCAATCCAGCTTTCATAACTTATCTTTTATTTAGAAATTCAGTATTGTGTCAGAAAGATGGATCACAGAACAGTAAAATACTAATCCTACTCTGTCTTGCTGATACGTTTGTATGCAATTTTACTGTATATTAACATTTGTATAAAATATTTTAAAAGAGGTTAAAATATTTAAAAAAACTTTCACTGATGAAATAAAAAGCCTACTTTTAAAGGGGTAGTTCAGTTTTGGTGGAGAGGGTGCGGCACAAAATAATTTTATTGTGAGGTAATGAAAAACTTAGTGTAACATTTGCAAGAGCATACACTTTTATTGGCAGAATAAACTTTATTTGATCAAAATCGGTTCAGAAACGGCTGAAATATCAATAAATATATCGGATCGCAATAAATCTGGGGCCCAGATTTATTCAATGATTTTGTTTTTTTTAATTAAAAATGCCTACACTTTTTTTTTAAATTTCAAGAGGTTTTTAAATAGTTGTTGATGATCTCTCTATCTAATCATTATTTCAACAAAACATCACATGCATAATTTTGTATAAAAAATGGCCAATACAAATGCTTTTAAGAGAGCGCCCTCTTGTGTTTTAATGGCTCTTTTTGAATGATAACAGTCTTTTTAATAAGTCTTTTGTAATGTTATATACCTGTTGAGCATGGTGGAGTTATAAATATTAGTTTGTAGTGTTATTGTGCAGATTTTGGTTACTAAAGCTCAGCCTTACCAAAACTGTACTACCCCTTTAAGACACGATATTGAAAAACCTAAAGTTTTCCCGTCTAAACGAGTGTCATAAATGTAATAGTTGGGATCTATTCTATACGTGAGAGAGGTATATCACCCGCATGGTGCGCGCTGCAAAAGAGATTGTATTATAACGTGACAATGAAAACCAAAGGTACATGTTCGTACCGTATGTTGTTTTTACTGATTTCAGTTTCAATGCATGAATGTGTATATAGCCTGAGGATTTAGCCAGGTGATATAACAGTTGTTAACTTTGTTGTCGGGAAAATCATGGAATGTTCCGTCGGGATTTAAAATGCTATTTTGTGAAGAAAATAAGTCCCTCGACTACGTCTCGGGACTTATAAACTTCCCTCAATAGCAATTAAAATCCCTCAGATTGGAACATTCCGTGATATTCCCTCCACCACCAATTAAAGGTACACTTGAGTATTGGTACTTCCCGAAATGCCCCTTGACACTAAATTGGTTGGTTTTAATTCCATTTGAAAGTTCCTTGAATAAAACATGCAAAATGAGAATCATTCCCTTTCAAATGCTCTCATAGTTAACAAATTTGATTTCAAGATATTGTATTCATAAGTCTACCAGCCGGGGGACATTTTGACTTTTTCAAAAAAATACAAAAAATGCTTATAGGTTTTTAAATAGTTGTTGATGATATCTCTATTGAATCATTATTTTAACAAAACATTGAATGCACAATTTTGTATGAAAAAATGGCTAAAACCAATGAGTTTTTAGAGAGCGTCCTCTTGAGTTGTAACGGCTCTTTTTAAAATGATAACAGGGTTTTTACTTAGTCGTTTGTAATTGTGTATACCTTTCGAGCATGGTGGAGTTATAACTATTAGTTTGTACCGTAATGATGCAGGTTTTGGTTACTAAAGTTATTCCTTTAACAACTGTAGTATTACACGGCAGAGCCCACAGACTATTCACCACATGGTGCGCGCTGCAAGAGAGATTGTATTATGACGTCACAATGTGAGAGAGAGAGGGGTTCTATTATTACGTCACAATGACTTGTCAAAATATGAATACGAAAAGCCTAAACCTTCGCTGTGGTGTTCCCCAAGGATCTATCTTAGGCCCACTTTTATTTTTGTTATATGTGAACGATATAGTTAATGTTTCTCAGATGTTATCATAAATTCTTTTTGCCGATGACGCAACCTTATTGTATACAAATAATAACCTTGAACACATAGTGACAAATAATGAATTACCCAAGGTAGTAAAATGGTTTATTAAATTTCTTGGTGTTATTTTTGATGAATGTTTAAATTGGACAAACAATTAGTACATACTACATTGCTAGTATCACGAATTATTGGTATATTATTTAGAATTAAAGATATTTTACCTAGAAACACTCTTGTATTATTGTATAAATCGTTCATTTTATCATACCTATCATATGGAAATGTAGCATGGGGAAATGGGAATAAAAGAAAAATTAATTCATTATTATTGTTACAAAAAAGGGCTATAAGATTGTGTACTAATTCCAACTACACAAAACAACACTGCATCTAAATCTATACGACACAGAGGTCCCGATGTATGGCATTCATTGACACCCGATTTAAAGAAGTGTACCTCATTGTCATCTTTTAAAACAAATTTGAAAAATAGTATGATTGCATCTTATTGAAATGTTAATCTAATGCGAAAATTGCGTGATTTGATGAAATTTGATAAACTGTATTGATTTTACGTACTCGGAATTAGGATATTATTTAAATGTAAAACTTATTTTGATATACGGTTGTAGACACTACGTGTTCGGGAGGGGGGGGGGGGGTAGGGTAGGGTTAGTCAACCATATTTTGTTAACCCTCGACACATTACACATTCATTATGTTTGTAATAGTTATATTCTATAGGCAATATGTAAATGGATAAAGCTATTTCAATTTAATAACGAACAAGTAATTCTTGGGTTGCCTACTTCTCAAGCTCTTTGAGCTTTTCCGGCTTCCCGTATTTCCATTATATAATTCATAACCAGACTAACTTAATGTAAAACGCATATTCATTTGTATTGTTGTACGATTATGATACCTATCTTATTTCATGTAGTTTTATGATTTGTTTTGGAAATAAAATGTTGATCAAAATTGTTATCAATCAATCAATCAATCAATCAAATGCCACATTTTCTAATCAAGCTCAGTGAGGCTGAAAGTGTTACTTTTGTCATTTAATATAACAGATGCTAAATTTGTAGTGGGGAAAATCATGAAATGTTCCCTCGGGATTTGAAATGATCTTTCGTAAAAACAAAAAGTCCCTCGTCTACGTCTCGGGACTTATAATCTTCCCTATCAATATCATTTTCAAATCCCTCGGAGAGGAACATTCTGTGATATTCTCTCCACCACCAGATAACATCTGTATAATATTTGCTTGCGACTTTTACACCATTGAAAAATGGCAAGTCTCCTCTCTCTCATCACATTATTCATTCAGGATTTATCACGATACATCAACAAATTTGGCTTATTTAGCTTCACGCGGAACTTGCGGGCTATCCAACCGAGACCGCGTTATGACAAACCAGGCAATGCCGCGTGTGAATGGTAGTTGCTTTGAGCCATTTACCTCAGCAACAGTGGTCTGCAGTCAAGGCAGTTAAATGAGCCAATACGTTCCGGCATTGTACACACATAATCAATGTTGTAACATGTAAAAATTAAACTTACATATGGCAGATAAATGCAGGAATAACAGCAGTAGGACTTCACGTGAGAACATTTTCCGGCAATCCAGCTTGGCGCGAAATATCTGGTCAAAACTTTTCATGTAGCTTTGAAATGATTACAATCATGAGATTTAGTTTTGTATGTATGATATAATTGTTAAATGCTATAGCGAAAATAATGTATAGGTGTGTATACTGAAACTGATGTTGCTGCCATCGAAACTGAATAATGTATCTCTTCTTTGTGCAGCATACAATACATCGTACGATACTGTACTGTCAGATTGTATAATTTATTCCTTGTTAGTTGTGATAAATAGAGACTTGAATTGTGTTCAAAGACAAACTTGTTTAAAGCTACAGAGATTACAAAACAAATATGCACGTCTAGTAGTTAATGTAGATCGCTATACATCTCAATACTTTTTTGATGTCTTTATTTATTTGACAATCTGTAGAAGAATTCTTGATTTCATTAATTGGGTGCTACAAGTCTTAAATAGTCAGATTACTCCCCCCCCCCCCCCCCTAAATAAATATTTGGATTGTATTTTTCTAAAAAGTCAAAATGTCCCCCGGCCAGTAGACTTATGAATGAAATATCTTGAAATCAAATTGTTCAACTATATGAGAGCATTTGAAAGGGGATGATTCTCATTTTACATGTTTTATTCAAGGAACTTTCAAATGGAATTAAAAACCAATCAATTTAGTGTCAAGGGGCATTTCGGGAAGTACCAATACTCAATTGTACCTTTAAAGGGACCTAGTAACATTGTCCAAATCCTCAACATCCAATTAAAATTCTAGCGGTTCCCTCATACCTTGTTGTATTCTTATTAACAACAAAAAGCATGGGACAGGTTTCGGTTTTTCAAATTTCCCTTTCGTTAAAAAGATATTCACAATTGATGTATTCAGATGTCAAATTATCCAATGGATCGTCAGAACCGTGTACAAAGTGAGTGCAATGAGTTAGTGAATGTCACTTTGCATTTTTGCTCATTACTCGGCCATATAAAGTCCATTTAACTTGAAATGTTCACACAACACCCAGTGGACATATCAGATAACAACAATATGCATTGTATCAACCACTCATCGCTTTTTGCACATGTCAAAAAAGTTACTAAATACCTTTAAGTCGTGCATGCCCCCCCCCCCCCCCCCAATAATTTGGAAAACAATAGAATACATAAGGGGACATATTTCGTTAAACAAATAAATACATAAGGTGTGCCCCCCCCCCCCCATAATTTTGCGTGCCCGCCCCCCCCCCCCCCCCCCAAACAGTCTGACCACGCTACGCCACTGCCTAACAAGCAATAGGCAAGTATGTTTAAAGGTTGGCTGACAAGAAAACTACCTAAAAATTGTATTTTACTGTATATAAGTTAGATTTTCATGAAGATTACTAATAAAAACATATTTTCCGCGTCGGAAAACCCAGTAAAATAAAAAAAATCAACTTTTAAATTCACTTTAGTAATCCCCGTAAAAAAATTGAGTCCGGGCGATGAAAAATGACGTCATCTTTGTGACGTCACATGCAGGCAATCGCAGTATAGCTCGGTCATATACGTACACGCTGAGTGCAATACACACGTTGACAGAGAGATATTATTTCGATTTTTTTCAGTATTTGCAAATAATTGTTAAAGTTTATATCATGGACAATCTACACTCAGATGTGTTGCTGCAAGCTGCTATAATTCATTTCTTAGGAATTTTCAGTTAAGCCTCAATTTACAAGCAAAAACGAGTTTGTTTTACTAGCAAGTCATAGGCTCTGCATGTAAACCATGCACGTTCCTCCGTGTTGCGGTCTGCTTGTGATGTCATGATCCGGGTTGCACGTGCGCACATTCCCGCTCCGCTATAAATAACTTTTTTAGCAGCATGGAACGCCGATGCGAAAACAAGCAAAAAAGTTGCATGAAATTTACCTTTTTTGCCCAACTTAAGGATTTCTTTGAAAAAAAGAGTGTGGTATATCAATATTAAGGAAATAATTGATGATTTTGAATGCGATAGGGTATGTCTATTTGCACGAACCGTGCAACTCCGTCAGTACTATTGAACGAGCTACGAAGTAGCGAGTTCAATAGTACTGACGGAGCTGCACGGTGAGTGCAAATAGACTGCCCTCGCACAAAAAATCATTAATTATTTTCTTTATATAACAACTATACGTTTGACACAAAATATGTTCTTACCTTTATAATCCCAGGAAAAACGATGCCGTTCCAACATGTCCATGAAGCTCTATATCTAGTTAAAAAAGAACTCTTGTTTGTGTACAATGCCCCGTCATCCTTTCTCAAACCAGCATATTAAGGCGACTCAACAACTTGTCTAGTTCATCCGCTTTGAAATGATCAACATCCTCAGCTCAAGAGAGTTTAGCCCCAACACATTTGGCAAAAGCTTCAAGACGATTCACTGCATATTTAGTTAACTTTTTGGTATTTACAGAGTCACAATCAAGAAAATTTTCTAGTTCATCTTCAGTTTAACACAAAAATCGCCATCGTAAAATTATATACCATCACCATGTGCAATAAACAATGTCGATAATGTTATCCAGATAAATAATCCAAATAAGGTGCGAGTCAATATTTTAATCCAGATAAATAATCCAAGTGAAATAGGTACTTGAGTTCAAAGCTAGTGCGAGAACTAGTAGAACGCTTAAACGCGACCCGGTCTTTATTGTGTACGTACACGGGTGAACCTGCACGCTGCGCTTCGACGCGACGTGTACAACCTTTATGAACGTCTTTACGACCAGACAGCTTGTGCGCGCTTAGCGCGCTTGTTGTCCAAGCAACAGAGTAAACAAACGAACCAGATCCTCGCTACGCAGTAAACAAACAACGATTAAAGCGCGCTTATAAAAATGCAGCAAAGCTCGCTGCATGCATGTCCACACGACGCGTAATGTACGTTTAATAACGTGTAGGGTGTACCGCCGGTACATCACTCCTTTAATTGATGACGTCAGCCGTGCATTAGTCGACTAATGCACGGCTGACGTCAATTACCGAGTGCAGATAGATCAATTTTTCTGAATATCATGTGACCTGAATTCAGCCAATCATAACACGAGAACATTCTAAGGCGTTATATAAAGGCACATATTTAAAGCTACAAACCTGAATCAATGCCGGGATTTTTAATGAGACAAATTAATTCAGAGGTCTACCTCAACAAATTTGTTGCGAACACCTCCAAATCCAAGATGGCGTCCAAAAAAGTAGCCGTTTTGACTTGCTAAGGATAATCGGCGAAATTTCCTAAACGACACCTGAAATCAGCATAATTTTGCAGTCATATTAAAGACAAAGACATATTGTCATACCAAATAACATGGGTTTCAGGATAATATTATGTAACACGGTAATTTTTAGCCGTAAACTCAAATTGTAGGCATTTTCCCCCAACAAAATGAAAGTATTGATTTACATAATTAGGCATAAATCAATAATTGCATTGGGAGTTGAATTCATACTTTTCAGAAAACTCCCCAGTTCTATCAGCAATACTCTGTAAAAACTTAAAGTGTGTACCGTATCTGAACAAAAAGTTATTATACTTGGAAGTCAGCATTTGATATCGAAAAAACGGGTAGTTTTGCATGATTTCTCATGCTGTACAGGTTGTCTCAAATATGTGTAATCTTGATTGTAGGATTTGTGTACCAAATAATTGGGTCAATCTCGGGACACCTTCAATTCCAGTTAAATGAACAAATCAACAAACCACCATTTTCTGTAATATGATGAATATTCCACCATCATTATGTAATCCGCGTAGATGTCGTGTCTGTCTAGTATTTGTTTAACTGCATTTATCATACATCAAGCGCTAAAAATGAACTTAATTCCACTCCTCATGGACCATTCCAGTCAGCTGCATACTGACGCGCCTGTCATGTGTGTACCGTATCTGAACAAAAAGTTATAATAACTGGAAGTCAGCATTTGATATCGACAAATACAGCAATTTTGTACGATTTCGAACACTATACAGGGTGCCCCAATAAATGTATTTCTTGTTTACGTACTTTATTGTTTATTGTTTATTCCGGTTTTTAACAAAACCTAGTTTTCTTCTTTTATGTCATTCATATGCCGCCATCGGTTTGCAATACACGAAAATATTGTATCGGATATAATTTCACTGCATGTATAATAAATCCATCATGCAAAATGCACTAAAAAAGTGCAATATTCGAATGGGAGGCGCGCGTCCTTTACAGTTGGACCGACCATATCTGGATGATTATGTTTTTAACATGATTACGCTTTATTGTTTATTGTTTATTCCGGTTTTTAACAAAACCTTCTGTTTTCTTCTTTTATGTCATTCATATGCCGCCATCGGTTTGCAATACACGAAAATATTGTATCGGATATAATTTCACTGCATGTATAATAAATCCATCATGCAAAATGCACTAAAAAAGTGCAATATTCGAATGGGAGGCGCGCGTCCTTTACAGTTGGACCGACCATATCTGGATGATTATGTTTTTAACATGATTACGCTTTATTGTTTATTGTTTATTCCGGTTTTTAACAAAACCTTCTGTTTTCTTCTTTTATGTCATTCATATGCCGCCATCGGTTTGCAATACACGAAAATATTGTATCGGATATAATTTCACTGCATGTATAATGAATCCATCATGCAAAATGCACTAAAAAAGTGCAATATTCGAATGGGAGGCGCGTCCTTTACAGTTGGACCGACCATATCTGGATGATTATGTTTTTAACATGATTACGCTTGATGATACATTACTTCGGTATATTATTCGGAACACCACAGTTAGCTAGACTACATGCAAATTCGTTTTCCGGGTTCAGAGAAAACTTTGAATAGGCTATTATGTTAATCGTAGAGTAACTTTTTGTACCACCGTGTACATTTGTAACCATAGTAACAACAACAATAGAAATACAATAAATCATATATATTTGGCTACTACAATCCGCATTATGCACACTAATTTTCGCGTGAACTTGAAGGAAAACAAATCACATGTGAAATTACACCCTTTACCTGCTAAATTTAAGTTTTTTTAATAAATCGTTGGTTATTTGGTATATTTCTGTCCATATTCGGCTGTTGTTACCATGGTTACACGAGTACAGTGTAGTGAACACAAAATAAACATTCGGCTTGCTGTTAGCTATCTAGGCTTTTCGGTGTTGTACGTATTGGTTTAGCAATTAAGTTTGTTTTGTTTTAATACTAAGTCAGCCAATTTGTATAGATCTTAATGGTCTCTAGATACATGCAATAAGATATGAAGGGCATGAAGGGTGCGTGCCTTGCGATCAAGATGGTGTTCGAATCTAGATACGCTCTGCACATATTGTGTCCCGCATATTGTGTACTTCAGAGAGACACTTACTCAAGATAATGACCATGATCTTGACAATGTTTTAAACACATCATGGGCACCCAGTATACATACAGCATGAGAAATCATGTAAAACTACCCGTTTTGTCGATATCAAATGCTGACTTCCAAGTATAATAACTTTTTGTTCAGATACGGTACACACTTTAGATTTTCATAGAGTATTGTTGATATAATTGGGCAGTTTTCTGAAAAGTATGAATTCAACCCCTATACAATTATTGATCTATGCCTAATTATGTAAATCAATAATTTCATATTGTTGGGGGAAAATGCCTACAATTTGAGTTTGGGGCTAAAAATTACCGTGTTACATATCCTGAACCCCATGGTGTTTGGTATCAGATTATGGGAAATTTTATTTAATATGACTGCAAAATCAAGCTGATTACAGGTGACGTTTGGTAAATTTCGCAAATTATCTATATCAAATCAAAACGGCTGCTTTTTTGGACGCCATCTTGGATTTGGAGGTGTTCACAACACATTTTTTGAGGTAGACCTCTGAATTATTTTGTCTCAATAAAAATACTTGCAATTAAAATCGGTTTAAACTTGTAATGGAGATCTGGCAACCTAAAGTCACTTTCTCCGACTTTGGCCCTCCGCCTAAACGGCAAAAGATAGCCACGCCGCTAGACAGGGCTAAACTCCTAATAAAATCGCGCTCAACTGTTGCTCCAGCTGCTTTTAACGTGAATTGTTAATTTCATATCAAGAAAATAAAACAAAAGTAGAAAAGGTTGTTTATGAATTATTTTTAAATATATATCTAATTCTTCCTAAAACAAGCGTGTATGTCGGTATTTCCTTCCACGGCCGATAGAAATTGCAATCAAAATGCGGCTGTCCGAATTTTTCCGAAATTTGATACCAGTATTGTATTCCTGTCTTTAAAATAGTCAACAAGCTTGTACCGTCCTACTAAGAGCCCTTTAACACACGAGAAAATTCGTGATTGCAATCATGATTGCAATCATGTTTACAATCATGGTGATTATGTTGCCTTGCTTTTACACGATAATCATGTGAATCATGATTAGAAAACACCTCCGGACCAGGATTCGAGTTTCGCGATTCGTGATTGTAGTTTGTGTTCATACGGACAAAAATACCGTGATTGGAGTGAACAATTATTGCAATCATGATTGCAATCACGAATTTTCTCGGGTGTGAAAGGGCTCTTAGAATCATTGATAAGACCTTTTATTGTAAATTATAACACCAGATACGTCAAGAATAGCACCTTGTTTATTCCTTAACCGAAAACCGAATTTAAAAAACGTTCCTTTTCTTACAACGTTAGTTCTTTATTCAATAACCTTCCTATTGTAGTCCAACACAGTAATTCACTCAAAGTAATTCACGCAAAGTATTTAACAAAAGCTGCTTTCCGTTTAATGCTATTCTCTGATTCTAGATGATGTGTCCTAAGCAGATTGGTTCCACGGAGGTTTATTTCAATAGCCTCTCACCTCTCAGTCTCACTCCGAGTTTATCTTCTTTTTCTTTTCTTCTTCTTCTCCTTTTTCTTCTTCTTCTTCTTCTTCTTCTTCTTCTTCTTCTTCTTCTTCTTCTTCTTCTTCTTCTTCTTCTTCTTCTTCTTCTTCTTCTTCTTCTTCTTCTTCTTCTTCTTCTTCTTCTTCTTCTTCTTCTTCTTCCTCTTCCCTCTTCTTCTTCTTCTTCTTCTTCTTCTTCTTCTTCTTCTTCTTCTTCTTCTTCTTCTTCTTCTTCTTCTTCTTCTTCTTCTTCTTCTTCTTCTTCTTCTTCTTCTTCTGTATTTGTGTATTTGTATGTCTGTTTGTTATATCTGTTGACTAAAATGTGTTTAATGTACGTATCTTATTTATTATGCCGATTGTACTTGTTTTGTTTTATATGTATACAGGGCGCACCTGTAAAGCAGTGTCCAAGTTTGCAGTGTTCTTGTTTAGTGAATGGTTGCATCTGTTGTTTGATTTTCAAAGATAACTTCATCCTACATTTCCTATTCGGGTCCTATTCAAAGCCCCCCTGCCTCCAAACAGTGGGGTTGCTGATGTGAGGAGGGTGGGGATCCTCTTCCACCTTGATAAACATGAAAAACACTGGCAACAAGCTGGTATTTTGTTTTGATTCACCAAGGGATATTCTTGAAATGATTTTTTTTAAACAGTAAACAGACGCATCCATTCATGATGGAGCAAGACAACGGCTAACTTTGACATGGGTAGTGTTTGCATGACTTTGGAAAAAAGGACGCGTTCGGTGAAGCGTAAAGCAATGTATGATAAAGGCAATTTCCCAAGTTTTAACATGTTACCAATATCAACATATATATGTTTAGAATTGTGGATTTATAAGCTATTAAAGTCCGGTTTTGTTTATTTTGACTCACACTGTATATTTCACACATTAAAGGGGTAGTACAGTTTTGGTAAGGCTGAACTTTAGTAACCGAACCTGGACAGTAACATTATAAACTAATAGTTATTACTCCACCATGCTCAAAATGTATACAAAATTACAAACGACTAAGTAAAAAGCCTGTTATCATTTTTAAATGGAGCCATTCAAACACAAGAGGGCGCTTTCTAAAAATACATTAGTTTCAACCATTTTTCATACAAAATAATGCATGTGATGTTCTATTGAAATAATGATTAAGTAGATAGATCATAAACAACTATTTAAAAAACGCTTTTGAAATTTTTTGAAAAAGTGTAAGCATTTTTTTAATTTTTTGAAAAAATCATCTAATTATTTGGGCCCCAAATAATTATAAGATCAAATATATTTATTGATATTTCAGCCGTTTCTGGACCGATTTTGACCAAATAAAGTTTATTCTGCCATTAAAATTGCATGTTCTCTCAAATTCGACACTCAGTTTTTCATTATCTCACAAAAAAATCGTGATGTGCAGCGCCCTCTCTACCAAAACTAAACTACCCCTTTAAACTAATGCAACTTTAATGTATACCTTTTCATGTTCATACCCCTCCTGACTCTCGCTGTCTCTCTGTCCTACTGTCAACAGATATATCAGCAAGATGGAGCGAAAATATCGTACTACAATGGTTCTTCTATGCCTATGTGTTTTTACTACATTCAAAGTGAATGGTGACACAAGTAAGTCCAGAAGTACATAATATCATTAATATATTAGCACCATGCGTGCCAATGTCGTCTTAAAGGAACTACAGCGTCTAGATGGCCTAATTTTCACAATTAGGCTCTCTATGAGTAATTTTTCCTCAAGAAAAAGAATTTGGCAGTTATTTCCGATGAAATCAATCAATTTTGGGGTAATTAGTAAATATCTAATTGTCCTAGGAACGCCCCTTTTAAATCGCCAAAATTGGTGTGACGTCATCTAAAGAACTTCGCCCCGTAGTCTCTGTACACTACGCCTCTAAATTATGTAGATGACGTAAGCCGATGAATTGTCAATCACATATCAATCACGCTGCTGATGTTAGACCCTAAACGTGGGTGTTTTTTTCTGCAGACCTAGTTTACAAGTCATCAACTATGGAATAAGTGCCAAAATACGTTGTATTCTTAATTCCTTTATGTCACACTACTCGCAGACATATAACTACCTACAGATTTGTTCCTAAATCCACAAATTGATACATTTCGAATGTGGTATACAGCGTTTTCACGCGTATAAATTATAAAACACGATGAGCGAATCGCGATTTGCTAAATACATGTATTTCAAAATTATGATTTGATTAATCGTAATAAATTGACAAATACAGCAACGTAAATGTACATAATAATCACCGTGTGGGATTTTCTTGTTTCCCACCTGAATGTATAAGTAAAAGTTGGTTAAAGTCTTTCCCGTGCCAGTTTTGCACATAATGCAGCGCCGATCTCAGATTCATTAGCCCACGTCTCCTTTACGTAGTGAAAGTTACTTAAGGGGGCTTGTTCTCTGGTAACTTGTGTGTTTAACTTTCCCTTCTCCATTCTATAAATGCCGCGCGCCTGGCTAGAAGGCAGATGGTATCGGTTTTAAGTCATTGGTATTACCCGGTCTTGGTTTGATCCCGGGACATTCTGTGCATAAGGCGGACACTTTAACCGCTGAGCCACCATGCTCGCTTTGAATATATAATGAGTTTTTCAAAATGAAAAAAAAAAATACTTTAAGTCACTATAAAACAGTTCAGTTATATATTTAAAGAGCTTAATTCCAAAAGGCGCTAAATCCACTTTTGGACTTTTTGATGAATTGATGTTTTTTATTTGACCCCTTTCACTTATTTCAATGATGGAAATTTTCACTCATATTGAAGACCTATTATAATACATTAAAAAACGCACATGAAAGAAATCCTGCAATAGTAGTATTTGTTTCAATATTTGTTCAATATCTATTTTCAACTGATTTAGCACCTTTGGAAATAAACATGGATTTAGCGCCTTTTGGACTGAAAATCTTGAGGCATGATAACAAATTGTACAGGTAAAACCTATAGTCGGTTATGAATGAAAAATTAACGTTAATCTTTGATGATAAGAATGATTTTTAAATATCAATCAAGGTTCTAATGGCCTATATATGCCAAAACACTGAGGCCTATGGCACTGGACTTTTCTTGTACCATTGTCATTCCGCACATTCCACTCGAATGTCAACCATGCATCATGATTTTCTTTCCAAGCTGTCCAAGCATAATTTCAATCATTATCATTTTCTCACGTGTTATCCTAAATTCAACACATTCCATACAATCACTAATTTAGTGATTGTATGAAATGTGTAAGGACATTTACCGGGTCCACAGTAACCATGAAACAAAATAAACAAGCAGTATAAGACATAATGAATTATGATTATCTTGCAAAATTGCTTTACTCGTTCTGAAACAGCCCTTCAAAGAATTGACTTAAATAAATCAAATAATGATACACACCTTTACCTCAAACTTGGTAAAATATTTGAGTTAAAACTATGCACTGTAACTTGCACAACATGATAACTCTAACTACTGGAAATAATTTGGATCAGATACATACTTGTGCTATAAAGGGTCTATGCTCACCCCTATGTACACGGTAATTGCTTATGCTGCGTTTACACCATGTTCCCGGCTGCCACCGCAATCACGTTTCAGGCCACCGTGGACAAAACGGCATGGACGTGAGACAACGCGGGGGGACGGAATGGGCAAACGTGACAGGCCGCGATTGCCGTGGATGCCGGGCCAGATTTTTAAACTGTCAAACAAATTGCCACGGCAGTCACGGTGCGGATAGTAGGCCGTAGTAAAACGGGGTGAACGCAACAAAACGTGACAGTACGTAAACAGCCGTAACAAAACTTGGAGGCGGTCCGTAGTGGGACGGGAAGCATGTGTATTCCCCGGCATCTCACGGTACTTTCAAGTTTTGTCACGGTTAGTCACGGTTGCTGTACGGTTGCTGAGCGTTTTGTCTCGTTTTGCCACGTTTTGTCACGGTTCGCACGGAATGCTAGGGTGTATGGTAGCCGTTTCGTCGTGTTTAATCACGGTGCGTCCCGGCGTATGAGAAACCCCTTGCAGTTGTGGTACAAGGTGCCTGTGTTGGGTGGCTTGCTAATGGCAACATGCTTCCCGTCCATAGCTCCCACCGCATGAGGCACATTCCACTTGTCCTCAAACTCCTGGGCAAGGGCTCTCCACTCATCGGGCGTCACAAGAACGGCAAACACTTCATCTTATAGGCTTCCCCGATGGCCTTGTACACTTCTGGCACCATATGGCAGATGGCTGCTTTACTGCACTAGAACGCACAGAAGAGTGATGAGTAATATTGTCCCCTGTCATCCAGGTGGTCCATGTCCAGGTGCCCCAGGTGGTAGGGCAGAGCGGAACTTCGCGTCTTGTCTCTCGATGGCTGGTGTTACTCTTTCCAGGATCTCGTCGAAGAGCTCTGGAGGCATCCTCAGATAGTTCTGGAAGGCGTTGACAACTTCGGTGCTGAGCTCTATGGTGAGAAATGTTGAGTAGTGGCCCAGCTGCTGCCTTCTGTCTTCCGATAACCATTCGCGCACACACAGGGATCTTGGCCTTCTCATCTGCCTTCTTCCTGCCTGCTGCACTCTGGCCTTCCCTCTCTGCAACTGCTGCTGGCCTTCTTCTTGCTGACGCAAAGACTGGATGTATGCACCCAGCAAACATGCAAACACAAAATCTTCTTCATCTTGGGCATTCATGATGTTGTCTCGTCGAAATCCACAATGATTGCTATTGCTTGGGAGGCCTTATTTATACCGTGGGCACAAACGTGCTCCTAAGCTGCCCGGCTTCCACATTTCATCCGTAGAAGCCTTGGCAGAACGTGAAAAACGTGTATGACCTTGATCAGAACGTGAGAAATATGAGGGACCCCATCAGAGCGTGACGGGCAAGGAGGGAACGTACTGGCATCCGTGGTAGACTGTGGGCTGAACCGTATTGCGCCTTGGAGCATCCGGGACTCAGCAGCCCCTTTCCCCCACGGCCTGTTACGGATACCGTGGTAGACCAGGGGCGCCGGAAGCAGTTTGGGATGGGGGGGGGGGGGCAAAACCCCAAGGGGGCTCACAATTTGTGTGTGTAGGGGCTCATGCCCAACCACACTCTGGGTTGCCAACTTTGAGCCAGATGTGAGAGTGAGACATTGCGAGGGAGCGAAGCGACTGAGCGGGGGGAGGGTGTGGGAGGGGGGTGTCCCCCTCCCCCGATAGGGAGCTTTTGCATTTTTGGACTTGAAATTGTGCCATCTGGTGCATACCTGGATAGAAAATTCGGCTGTATTTGGGAAAGCGTGATATGATTTGATCGACCAGAAAGTTTTAATATATTTTTCACGTAGAAAACAAATAACTGACACACTAATAAATATGTACCCCAAAACCCACACACAACAACATAAACCATACTTATGCAACATTATGTATGATCCAACAACACACAGCCAATAATGAGTCCCGAGGGAGCGAAGCGCCTGAGGGCTGGGGCAGGGAGGGAGGGGGAGGGTTTGGGAGGAGGTATCCCACTCCCACGGTAAGAAAGATTTTGCATTTATGGACTTGAAATTGTGCAATCTGGTGCATACCTAGATAGGAAATTCGGGCTTAAGATTAACTGTATCTGGGAAAGCGTGTTATGATTTGATATATTTTTCACGAAGAAAACAAATAATTGACGCACTAATAAAATATGCACCCAAACTCACACATAAATATTGTATTTAGTGCCATACACAGTTCCAACATAAACCATATGGCGCATGTATGATCCAACAACATGGCCTACAGCCAATAATGAATCACGAGGGAGCGAAGCGACCGAGGGCTTGGGCAGAGCCAGAGGGGGAGGGTTTGGGATGGGGTATCCCCCTCCCACGGGGAATATTTTGCATGTATATACTTGAAATGGTGCAATTTGGTGCACTTCACGCCATACCTGTGAAGGAAATTTAGAATCTGAGTTAAACAAATAAAGAAAAAAAATGTTATGCTCTCATCATATGTTTACAACAAACTGAGATAATCTGTTCGCGCGCGAAGCGCGCAGCGAAAATTGAAAATGGATGTATAAACTATTTTTTGTACGTTAGCTCATACATTTGATTGTGTCTTTCCCACTCTTTTTTTTTTATGTTGGGTGGGGGGGGGGGCTTTTTTGGGGGGCAAAATTGCGTTTTGCCCCCCCCCCCCCCCCCACTTTTTGGATTGGGAGGGGGGGGGGGGCGGCTGCCCCCCTGCCCCCCCCCCCCCCCCCTCTCACTTCCGGCGCCTATGTGGTAGACCGTGAGAAAATTTGGCAAGACCTAATGCTACGTTTACACCATGTTCCCGGCGGCCACGGCAGCCCCGTTTTTTCCGAAACGTAGTGTGCCGTGGGATTTTTTCTCTGTATTCAAGTTTTGTTAGGTCTTGCCAAGTTTTCTCACGGTCTACCACGGTATCCGTAACGGGCCGTGGAGGGAAAGGGGCTGCTGAGTCCCGGAGGCTCAAGGGCACACTACGGTTCAGCCCGCGGTCTACCACGGATGCAAGATGCCAATACGTTCCCTCCCGGCCCGTCACGCTCTGATGGGGTACCTCACGTTTCTCACGTTCTGATCAAGGTCTGACACGTTTTTCACGTTCTGTCAAGGCTTTCTACGGATAAAACGTGGACGCCGGGCAGCTTATGAGCACGTTGGTGCCCACGGTATAAAAGGAAGGCATCCCGAGCAATAGCAATCATTGTGGATTTCGACGAGACAACATCATGAATTCCCAAGATGAAGAAGATTTTGTGTTTGCATGTCTGCTGGGTGCATACATCCAGTCTTTGCGTCAGCAAGAAGAAGGCCAGCAGCAATTGCAGAGAGGTAAGGCCACAGTGCAGCAGGCAGGAAGGCCAAGATCCATGTGGTTGCGCGAATGGTTATCGGAAGACAGAAGGCAGCAGCTGGGCCACTACTCAACATTTCTCACCAGAGAGCTCAGCACCAAAGATGTCAACGCCTTACAGAATTATCTGAGGATGCCTCCAGAGCTCTTCGACGAGATCCTGGAAAGAGTAACATCAGCCATCGAGAGACAAGACACGAAGTTCCGCTCTGCCCTATGCACCTGGACTGAAGCTGTTAGTGACTCTGAGACATCTGGCCACAGGATGACAGGGGACAATATTACTCATCACTCTCCTATACGTTCTGTTGCAGTAAAGCAGCCATCTGCCATATGGTGCCAGAAGTGTGCAAGGCCATCGGGGAAGCCTACAGGATGAAGTGTTCGCCGTTCCTGTGACGCCCGATGAGTAGAGCCCTTTCCCATGAGTTTGAAGACAGGTGGAATGTGCCTCATGCGGTGGGAGCTCTGGACGGGAAGCATGTTGACATTAGCAAGCCACCCAACACAGGCTCATTGTACCACAACTACAAAGGTTTTTTTCAGTATCCCTTTCCAGGCTCCTTGTACCACAACTACAAGGGGTTTTGCAACATCCCTCTCCTCGCCTTGATTGCTGCCCTCCTCCTAGGAAGTGCGTTTTTTTAACCTCCTCAGGTTCAGGTTCCAGTTCAGGGACCGGCGAGGATCTTCAGGCTGCTCCTGCTCCTCTACTGGTGGTGGTGGTGCAGGACGAGGGGCCTTCGTACGTATTGGTTTCTTCAGTGGCATAGCTTGGCCATCTTTCTTCAAAGCTTGGTCGTCTCTCTTCGTATTGTAGATGCAGTAATGTGTCGTCGATTGCTCAGACTCGAATGACGCTCGCCTGCCGGGCCCGGCCTTTATATACTCCCTCCCAGACCGCGCGCGGCGTGTCAAACCGTAGTAGAACGCAACGCGCCGTAGTGCGCCGGGCCCGTAAACCGTCACACGCCGGGACGCGCCATGATTGAACGCGACGAAACGGCTACCATACACAATAGCTTGCCGTGAGAACCGTGACAAAACGTGGCAAAACGGGACAAAACGCGCAGCACGCACTTACATGCTTAACGCGGCAAAACGTGACAAAACTTGGAAGGACCGTGAGATGCCGGGGAATACACATGCTTCCCGTCCTACTACGGACCGCCTCCAAGTTGTGTTACGGCCTATTACGTACT